>JAULBM010018359.1:0-11447 GCA_032357055.1 Geukensia granosissima | reverse complement strand
TTCAATGCACAGATGTAGTGTCGTCGACATCTAGCAAAGAATTCCGCTCAAACCGGTGCTAGGGGCCGTCTTGAACTAACAGTGAGGTGAGAGTTTTTACTCCTTGTTGAGGGCCTCACTGTGACTTTGAGATGCTTTGCTTGGAATTTTCTTGTACATATGAGATTTTTGTGTCAGGAATATTTACTCCATATCCCCTTTTTGCTATTCCGTTTCTTACAGAGATTGAGTATGGTCTCATTGATATTAATTAATACCCATATCGTTTCTATTTTATTAGTTACAGATTTTGTAAGATTTCTAAGTAAAAATTTTCGATATTTTTATTTGAAGCATCAATGCCTTAAACCCTGGATGTAGGAGATGAAACTCATTTTTTGATAGTATGTTAAAAAAATTTCTGATGATAGAAAGACCCTTTTTGAGTTAGTTTAAAACGAAGTTTCAAATTTTAGATTTTTAGATAATGAACAAAAATTTTCATATCTTCTAACTTCTGAAGATACTTAGTGCAGTTGGTAAATTTATTAGCAGTAATATATTGTATGGCTATTTATATGTAATTGTACTTTTCTATTGATCAATGCTTTTCCCTTTTGTATGTACTCTATACTCTTGTAGCCCCCTGTGGGCCCTTAATTGGCAATAAAATAAGTTCTATTCCACCCTGATATTCATCTAAACATAAATCTTATACTTTTCTCACAATGTATTCAACAACATGTCCTTTTAAATTTAAACTTGACAAAACATACCAAAATAGAGACATTTGACGTAAATCATGAAAAATTGGACATAAAAAATGTATCCGGTAAATAAACGTATCTGAATAATTTGTCAAGATTTTGACAAATAAAAGAAATTTCTGCTTAAAAGTGCGGCTCTTAAGAGGGTATAGTTTATTAAATGAATGGGGAAAAGCAATAATCTCGGCAAATGGAGATTTCAAATAAAAATGTCCTGAGTTTTAAGTGGCATTTCCCTATTCAAGATAATGTTTAGTGCATTTAAACGCCCGAGAAATAAATTTGAAATTAATTTTCACCCTACGCTGAAAAAGAACTGTACGGATACCCTTTTATAGCGCATTTAAAGTGCAGAGACGGGACCATTCCAAATCGGAGTCTCATTCATTTCACCCTCTTTATAAAACGAAAACCCGTTGAGGCGTACACTCGTTTGTGAAAATTTGAATGGGAAAATTTAATTTTTCAAGTATTTAGTGTCAGTATTGACAGAAACAAATTGTTTATAACCCAAGGTAGACATCGACAGGGTACATCTCATTCAGGAAAACTCGGAGGAATTCATAATAAGAGAAACACCTGCGATTCACAGTTTATATAATAAATTTCATCAAACAAACTTCCATAAATCATTTTCAAACAGTAAATCGTTGTCCATTTTTACTCTAGTATTTATATTTCCCCAAAATAATTCATTTCATACCTAAAAAGGTCAGCCGTTGATCATTTGATTGGAGACTGGATTTTTAATGTCTACGTCATGCAGATTATTTTTTATGTATGCCTTGCTGGAATGATTTCTTAAAAATACAATTTATACAAGAAAATTACGTCACGCAGTCAGAGTATTTTTTAACAGACTGAACAACGGGCTTGATTCCAAAAAAATAATTTAAAATCTTAACTCCTGAAATTACAGAGAAGATTTATACATTCCCGCTTTATTTAGCTAGCTGCCTGTCGGATACTGTGTGAAAGGTTACTCCTTCAGATGCGAATGTAGCATATCATAACAGAGAAGGATTCAATCCTTGAATTACACATGACATATGTAATCCCCCCTCCCTGCGTTTTGCTGCCTGTTTTGGTTCGTTTGGATGAATATTTGTCGTATCATGACATGCTTGCGAAGCAATTATGATATTATGCTTTGGCATTGTCGTCGTTTTTGGTACTTTGAGATCTTCAAATATGCTTTTACGGCATATCAAAGTTCACCATTGGCAAACTGGTATTTTGTTTAGGCAATAAATAAAACGACCAGCAATTGCAAATTCAAATGGTTCGCGCCTTGTACATTATTTCCAACATACCATTCTCAAAATGCTGATATATGTTTATTTATATAAGATCCATGCACAATCCCAAGGCATGTAACCTGGGTTACCCATGAAACGTTGAAAAAGATAAATTTCATGTTGAACTTACTGGTTGTAAAGTTTTAATGTATAATGAGATGGTACATAACATGTACATGTAAATGGAATTCCAACATTATAGCCAGCTTATGTAGAAATGACCAATTCTGAACTTTATATAAATCTATGCTTTTCTCTTCTGCATATATCTTTTTTCAAATACACATATATTGGAAATAAAATAAAAGTGTATTTCATCTATTCTCAGTCGGATTATAGCGAATGTATGACAATAGTCTGGACATGCCGTGATTACAAGGTATGTTATGATACGCTATTGCTGTCTGGAAAGAGAAACATGCGCACATAAAACAACAGTTTGCGAACTTGTTCCACCTACCGTGCACCCTCGGGCCTTGGGTGGCCGAGTGGCCTAACCTTGTACTATAAAAAAAACGGGTTGCGTTTAACTCGCATCGCACGAAATAAGATTTGTCAGTTACCATTCCAAGGTCGGTGGTTCTCTCTGGGTACTTCGGCTTCCTCCATCAGTAAAACTGACCGTCGTGAATGTGACAGAAGTATTGTTGAAAGTGGCGTTCAACCCCAATCAAACAAAAAACTGTGCCCCTCTAGACTACATATGATTTGTTATGTATTAAGGTCTTTACACTGAAGGATTTAGATGTTCGAAAGAAATTATTTTTACAGGCTATATATGTCAGGATAAAATTCAGTATCACGCTGATATTTGTAAAGTCAAAGTTTTTTTAGTAGGGAATTTCTGATAAGTTGCACCAGGATGATTTCTTAATGAGCATAATTGTCATATTTCTTTGACTTTTTTTCATAAGATTAGTCTTTATTTGCTAAATAATTCAAATTAATGAAGGTCGAATCGTGGTTTTTACCCTAGTATCATTGTGACGAGGGAAAATGGGTGATTTGGGGTTTCATAGATTTACCCCAATCAGCAATGTATAATACAAATGTACGCCAAAATATTTTTAAAAGTTAAAATTGTTGCTTTAATATTCGTTTAAAGTAAAATAAACCCGTCCAATATGATTTTTAATGTTTCAGGTATGGTTGAAATGGAAATCATGACTTTAATCTAATTGAGAAATATTCGGATTTCCCCGTAATTTCTGTTTATTTACCCAATATAGCGCTATAAAGGTCTTTCATGCAGTTTTTTCTATATATTCTTGGTATATTATTTTTCTTTTTATTTACTGATCTATTTATTTTTTATTTAAGATTGTGGAAAAATCAAATAGGAAAATCCTCTTTTTCTTAATTTTGGCTACAAATATAAATTGATTGATTTTTTTTTACTCATCTCATTGCAAAAACTTTACAAAGAGTAGCAAATATTCACAAAATAAATCAAAAGCCATTTAGTGCCGTTTCCGTCAATTTTAAGGATAGGAGTAAAATTAAAGGAAGTAGAGAAAGCATATATATATTATATATTATGGTCTCATTTGAAAGGCCATACCTGCATTTTTCATATACAAGTTTTGGAAACAGTATGCAGTAGGCACCAGAAATAAAGTGGCCAGTTTCTTATCATAACCATGTTAATTAAGTTCTTGTAAGAAAAGTTTTGTTCAAAATAGACATGAGAAGTTTTTGACTTAAACCAGAATCTTCTGACACAAACAGTATTAAATATATGTTCGTAAAATACTAAAACTAAATAAATGTGGTAAACAATTGCTGGTAGTTCCGCTTCTTCGCTATTTTGTTCCTGTATGTGACATTTATTGTGATAATTCAAGCGAATTTATGTAAAGAATCACTAAACTCGTTTCTCTTTATACATTCCGCCAAAACGCATTAAACTGAATATTTATTCTACTTAATTCAAAGAAATGCCATGATGTTTTAAAAACGAACAAAATTGTATTTTCCTGGTTAAACAGGATTCAGAAAATGTCATAAACAATAATTTATTTCATAATCCTCGTATGAAAACAGCATTTATAAGGATTACAAAATATGGCGCCAAAATGAAGAACTATTCAAGAGGACACATTCAAATGCGTATGTTTTATGCCATTTTATAAACTGGGTAGATCTAATTGTGAACAGTTTATGCGGTTCAGTAAATATCACCTCATTACGAATAAATTTAAGAGGATTATGCTAATTTTTAAAGATTTCAATATCTTTTGATAAATGTGACTTTTAAAGCTTATAGTTGGGTACACAAAGAAAAGAATATCAAATATAAAACGGTTGGAATTAAACGAATTCGTTATTTTGTGTCAAATATCGTGAAAAATCATGCTTTTATTGAAAATACTGTATGTGGACTTAAGTTTGAGTGTTTTAAAGCAGTTTATCAAAATGGTCTGATCTGTTTTAATGGCGACGCAATTTCAGAGATGTACTTTCACTATTTTATATAAATGTACTTAAAAATATTTTTATTATTTCTGCAATCAATATAGTCTATAAGTGCATTTGAGCGGATTGGAAGGCGCATACATGAAAGTGCATAGAGGGCATGATCAAACAGAATTTAAGCAAAGTATGCCCCTTTTTATCGCGGCTCCAACACCTTGGGAGGGGGGCAAATGTGTAGTGTGGGGATCTTATTTCTATAAGAACGAGGTATATTTACAATCTAAGTCATGTCGTATATTAGTCTTTCCCTTTGGTTCACAAAATTTAATTCTACAGTAAAAATTCGAATTGAGCATCATAATGTCGTTGGATGAGAACGCCCCGTCTTTGTTTTGAGGATTACAATTTGAAGTAATGGTGGAGATAGGGGGATTTTTGTCGCAAAGTTATTTATTTTCAGGAAGCGGGCTATTTTTCGTACATTTCTACAATAAACTTAAGGTCTTAATTGCTTTGTGCATAAATATTTTTTTTTCACCTCTGACAAGTACTAAATATTTATTTCCAACCCCCCCCGTAAAATCAAATGTACAGTGCTGAATTCTAGCTTCAGTGCATGAGTTATGTTTTAAGGCTGATCTGTTTTGTTGTTGTTGTTTTTGTGTACTTAAAAAATTTCATCAGTAATCCACTATGGCAGCACGCAAGACATAAAAAATCACTGGTCGTTTTTCTTTATCTTGCACCTTTCTTGATTCAATCTATAAGGACTGTATATATATATATATATATATAACGCTGTATGTCAGTTTTTTGTTCAACTCATCATGCATGAAGACTAAAATATCCTCGTGTTGGAAATGTTCAACATAGCAGCTCTGTTACGATGTCAACAATTGCCCCATTAAAATTATAACATTTTGAAGGCAAAAGACGTCTCGTGTGTGTTTTTTCTCTAAAATTAACGTCAGGATTAGCCGTTTACTTGGAAAGATTCGCCAGTAAAATCCGCTTTTCTACCTCTGTGTTTTCACATGTATAACATTTTTAATTGTATAAAGTATAATATCATTTTCCGATCTGTGCTTCCTTTGATAATATTTCATAAATTATGATTCTGCCTGTCAGTCGTATATTTCTGGTAGAACTTTATCTCATAAAGTGAAAGCGAGGCACCCGTGAGCGGTAAATGTATCCTCCCAAGTTAGTGGTTTTGAGTCCAAGTCCGCTCCCTACAAAAACCCTTGACTTGGGAGGATTCGGTAGACAATCAAAATGTGAAAACTCAGTTTATTTTGCCAGTTATTTAAATTCTATGCATATGTTTTGAGTTTGTAAACTTCAATGTTTTGGATCTTCTGAAGGTTGCCTTCACAAGTACCAGCAACTAAGGCGGGTAACGTAACTGTTGACTTGTTTGATTCGGCAATGCAAATTTTAAAATCACATTGATTTAGAAGAGAGGTTTGGCCACTTACCTCTGTAATAACTTAACTTTCGAATTAAAAGTAGTCAAATGTTTTTATACATTTTTCAATACTTTGTCTATTCAGTTGTACATAGATTGTTGATTAAACATTAATGAGGGTTGGTTATTTCCGCGAATGAAAATATTTCACACGGAATTTTTGTTGTTCTAATTTTGGTCATTCTAATACCTTTTCTGTAAAAATAACTGGGAAGACATTCGTAACCCAATTCAATTATATACTGATAGTCTGTGTATTATCCAGAGTTGTTCTAAGTTGCCATTTGTTTTAAAGTTCAACAAATAATGTAAACATTATAAAATTAACTCCAAGAAGATGTTGAGAAAATTTTGTAGTTCATAAATTCAACTAATTTCCGGCAGTTTTTAATGTAAAAAACTTGTGCATGTAATGCAATCCCAGACAACAGTGTCGAAGTATTTAAAACTTTAAACTCCCTGCGAAAAAATATAAAGGAAAAGTAACCATACTCTCAAGACTAAAATTTCTGTCACCACCAGACAAGAACATGCACTAGTTAACACCAATGTCATTTTCTTTTCTGCGGAAGAACGAACAAAGATGCTTCCTTGATTTCTTCAATATGAACACGGAAGACAAATTATGGTATTTCATTTAATATTTCCTTAACCGAATATTAATCTTTTCAAAATAGAAGCGAATAAGTCCTCACACTTTATTATATTTCCTCCATTTGGTATGGCTTACGTCAATACTATTCAGGTCTAGCTAGCTAGTTGTAAAAGGTCCCAAAATAAATGTCATTACATTCAAAATAATGCAATACTGTTCGGACATTGAGTTACAAGTAAAAATAAACATAAAAACAACGACCTCTACAGGACTATATGTTCCTGGCTTAGACAGGCACATAGAGAATGTGGCGGGTTTAAACATGTTTGTGAGCGCACAACGCTCACCTATAATATATAACGACATAAAAACTCTATGAACATTATGCAATTTTAAACAAATCGTTAGATATGATATACTAAAAATATTCTTGTCTGTTGTTTTTGTTTTGCTTCAAAATGCACCATGCAATTTTGTTCCCAAGACAACGAAAGGAAATTTAAAATATCTTTCGCATCAGTTATTAAAAAGATGTCAGAAGATCTTAGATTTTACAATATAATATAGAACTTAATGTCTGGTTTTTCCAATATTTATAGAGCAAAGCAGCTAGATTATTTTCTGAGTTTTACTATATAAAAAATGCAATAAAATTCCTTTTAGCAACAGAGCCTGTTTCAATTCACTAAAAATAAAATAATATTATGAAAATGCTTCGAAAATTATTGCACCATGTAGTTGTCAATACCATTGGTTTGTACTCCTTATTTCGATTTGTTTGGATTTGGGTACTTCTTTTGCTATGTTTGGATCCCGGAATCTTCTATGTCTTGGTTCTAATACTTCTTGAAATGTGCATAAAGCATATCAAAATTCACCATATATATTCAGCATTGGTAAACTCGTATTTCTTAGCAATCGATTTTAAATTTTCTAACATTTTTACATTTCTAAAACAAAATATTAACACAAGTCCAAATAACAACATGACAAATTTATTACATATTAAATATATAAAATACAAATATATTTAAATCTTTGGTTGATTCGGTGGATTTTGGTTTAAAGTAGTAAAAACCAATAAAAAATCTATAAAATAGATATTCCTTAATGTAAAAAATGGACGGAGAATACATTACACACAATCACATCAATCTAGCGTCACAAATACGTGTAACATGGCTGCATAGTTTGAGGCTCAGCCCAGGAACACTGTGGGTTAAAGTCAGAAATAGTTGTGTTACAAAAGGCTTGAGGAAATGTCGGCAATGGAATATCATTTAAATTAGTCTCAAAACAATTATTAAATGCAATACCTTCATTAAACTGTTGATTCCTTGAGTCGTTCTGAAAATTATTTTGAAAATTATCAAAATTGTCTCCGACAAAAAGTTGACTGCTTACGTCATTGTTTTGAGTTTGAAATGGCTGAATCCATTGCGTATTTTGATTTGGTAATCCTGGTGAAACACTGCTGAGACTTTCGGAAGAATCCGAAAACGAATGGGGACTACAGTTTCCAACACTGCTATCACATCCGGGAGTGTTTGAATTATCTCTGCACGTTTCATTCCATGGGCCCGATAATAATTCCTGCAAGTCTGTAGGACCCAAGATTGATTCAAGGGTATCCGCTGGCAGCTGAATAGAAGTAAAATCTACACCACTGTTTGGAAGCAAGCCATTGAAATGTCCAAATTGTTTATTCCCAGCATAAGCTGTTGGCTCCGTGAAAAACGATGGCGGCAAGTTCCTTTTTCTCAGCGGCACTTTTGACGTTCCATTGCAAGATTTTGTGGATGGATCGGCACAACATTTCTCGTGTAAAGTTCTAGGATCGAACAGAGCCTGTAGTGATTTTATCTGTAGTCCTATTTGTGAATTTTCTTTTCTTTGAACTTTAGATGGTGGTCCATGGTAGCCACTGTTCTTGCCGTCAGACCCCTCCTTTCCAGAACATTTCTTTAATTGTTTTTGAAGATACTTCCTATGATTTACTTTCCGTTTTGATTTTGAAGGTTTATCTAACGCTAATTTGATGTTACTCGACGCCATGTCTACGAAACTAAGAAGATTTAGCGTGGCATCGTCCTGTCCGTGGTGAGAAATCTCAACATCCCCTGGGTCGGGGAAGGTCACGGGCTGCATAACACCTGTCATACTATTCACAGAATGTAGCATCACATTATTTTCAATTATCCTGAATGAATTTACAGGTAACATAAAACGAATGTTTCTTAAAGTAAATTGCAGGTGTGCGACACAACAAATTCAAGGTGTATAAATGCACAAGTGAACTAACACTACTTCAAGTCGGTCTCTCTTATAGATGCTTTGACACTCTTAATGACCTCGATTAAGCATAAATTTTCTTTTGAGAGACATATTTGTAATAATCCGTTTATGTCCATCAAAATCATCTTCAGTCCATTTGTTTAAAGTTAGAGGTTAAGTTATCTTCATAAAGGCTGATGTTGTCTTCATTCAGCGCAGGTAGAACTCCATTGTTCTCGTCAGCCAGTCGTTTCAATCTTGTCTTCGTTTTACGACTCGAAAACGGTTTACAATGGCTGTCGTCATCAAAATGAAAGAATATTAAACCATTTTACATGTTTGACAAAGCAAGTGGGCTGGCTTTGAAGGAGGTACCTTTATGGGGTTTAATATAATCTGTCAAACGTTAGGTCGTGTCATGAAAATCGAACGACTGCTACCTGGTAAATATTGATTAAAGAATCACCAAGAACAAAAAGAGAAACGACACGACAAGTGCTCCTTTTTTTTGGCATATCGTTTTTGAAAGAGAAACGACTCGGTTGATGATAAACTGACAGAACTGTTATTTTTTTAAATTATTTGCGACCGAACAAACCCAGAGTTTCAGGAGCTTGTACCACCTACTGACACAGACACTTGTTTCTATCTATGCCCGGTCTGTGTCAAACAGTATACACAGACCGGACATGGATAGAAACAAGTGCCTGTGCCACATGACGTAGCAATTCCTGATCTAGGTCTAACGAAAGTTATCTGGCTTGAATTGTCTAATGATAGACAATCGCAGTGCCTATGTCACTTACGAAGCGTTCATTTGAACAAGCGGACTCTGGCTTTAAATATTGTGTTCTGTTCGAATTGACTGGTCATTGTCCAGAGTGCCCGATTAGAAATGTTTTACGTAATATGTACGAGTAAATTTAGTCTTAGAATTTGCAGTGATTTGTTTGCTGGTTTTGTGTTTTGTCTTTTTCATTGTTGTGTTTTGTTTCCTGTTCCTGTTTGTGTTTTGTCTTTGTGTTGTGTTTTCTTGCTATTAATGTGTTTTGTCTCTGTTTGTGTGGTGTTGTCTTTGCTGTTTATGTGTGTTGTCTTTGTCTAATATAATAATAATAATAATAATAATAATAATAATAATAATAATAATAAATTCTTCATTTAAAGAGGGTAACCCAATTACAATAAATAATAAATTTTCATTGAGGCTCTCTAAACTTTTTTGTAATTTACATACACATTAATATCATTAATACATATTCATAAACATTATAGAAAATATAACAAACCGTAAAATAAATACACAGTGAAAATTTGTATAAACGTAGTACTAGTATATAATATTTTATATAATTTATTTCATAAAATAGTCAAAACAGTACTTTTTGATAAGACTATATTATGACATTTTAACATCATATGACAAGTCATTCCATATTTTAACTGCAGAATTCTGAAAAAAAATTCCTGCAAAAAATTGTATTTGGTCGTGGCACAAATAAATCATTATTTGATGTAGATTGCAAGTTATAAGCTTCACAGTGTTATTCGACTGCAAAAATATATATATTCTGGAACAAGTCCATGTAGGCACTTTATACATTAATATATAACCATAAAATATGTTTGGTTGCTATAATTATGTTTTGTCTTTGTCTGTGTGGTGTTTTGTTTGCTGTATTTGTGTTTTGTCTGTGTAAGTTGTTTTAATTGATGTTTATGTGTTTTGTCTTTTTCTATGTGATGTTTTGTTTGCTGTTTATGTGTTTTGTCTTTGTCTGTGAGTTGTTTTATTTGCTCTTCGTGTGTTTTGCCTTTGTGTGGTGTTTAACTTGCTGTTTATGTGCTTTGTTTTTTTTTCTATGTGGTGTTTTTTTTATTTCTCTTTATGTGGTTTGTCTTTTTTGTTTTGCTGTTTGTGTGTTTTATATGTTGTCCACGAATGTGTTTTGTATTTTTCTGCGTGGTGTGTTGCTTGCTGTGTATGTGTTTTGTCTTTTTGTCTGTTTATGTGTTTTTATTTTGTCTGTGTGGTGTTTTATTTGCTGTGTGTGTGTTTTGTCTTTATCTGTGCGATGTTGTTTTCTGTTATTTTGTTTAACAGAAAAAACCAAAAGGCAAGTCAAAGAACAAGTTTGTAGCATCCATTACGTCTGCGTGCACATGGAAAATTCGACAAAATGTATGTTGTATTTAACAAATATAAACGAATAAAAATATTATAACAACATTATTAATTATAAAATGAGTATTGTGTTTTTTTTAATTAAATACCAATGTTATTTTCAGTCTTTTTACATTGAAATAGTTCTTGACGATTTTCAGTAGGATTCCTTTGTTTTTTGTGTTACCCTTTTCAGTCAACGGGTTTGGAATAACATGAGTATCGTGTTGTAATTCAGCAGCATTTCCGGTCTACAAAATGATATGTGAGCTGTGAGCATTTATGATAACATTGCGACTTAATTTGTTTTAAACCAAACCATGCCAAATGACGATACGCATATATTAAAAAGAGTTCAAATCGACGAAAAGTTAAATACTTGTTCTAAAATTTCGTTGGAGTCATTGAGGTACCAAAAAAAAAAAAAAAAAAAAAAAAAAAAAAATGCGCGAACCCAGGATTTCCTAATTCGCCTTTACAACAATTC
>JAULBM010018348.1:0-11447 GCA_032357055.1 Geukensia granosissima | reverse complement strand
TTTCGATATCCATCCAAAATATTAGTTGAGTAAATTGGAGACCGTCAGAGACTTTGATCCGATTATAACATTATTTTGATATTAGAACTAAAATGTCCCGAAATTATACGCCATATATGATTTATTTATTAATCTTTAAAAATACTTTAAATTCAAAAGACCCCTCTCTTTCTTTAATAACTGATTAGAAAAATCCGTCTTCCGTGAGCACAATTAGTATTTCTCTGCATTAACCCGTGTTAAGAACTTTAATGCATTGAATATCATCAATGTAGAGGTGGGGTTTCTATTACCTTGTGGAGACTTGTATTAGTTTTCTGCTGGTCATTATTCATTTTACTCATATAAAATCGTTTTGTGACAATTAGAAGGAGAAAGGAGGGGGAAGAATTTTAAACCTAATACTTCAACATGTATGTAACAAGTAAACAGTTTTATTTTAATTTCTACTCATTTTACAAAAGATAAAAATATGTCTTATATTTTGACTTATGCAAGGAGTGTTAGCGGCGTTGGTTGGTGCATCCTGTATGTCCTGTATGAACAAGTTTTATGATAGGGTAATATTTCTATTGGACAATATGCTTAAATGCTGAAAATAAAATAGACACAATGAGAAATGAAAGGTATTTTAATTAGGAGTCATTTAATGGACATATTTGCATTGTATCTTTACGGAGCGGCTTTAAAGATAAATACAAACTATTAAAAACACACAAACGAAAACAAAATAATTAAGGGTTCATGCCATATACTTGGCTTATAACTTGAACCAACACATACAGAATAAAAGGTCAACACTATCATTCAGTCCATTCTCGATCGCTACTCATTAGGTCTTTAGGTGTCAAAAAAATAATTCACCCTGGCAAGTGAAGTTGGAACACACGCAAAAATAGTGCTAAACTACACAATATAGTTCCATTCAGTACGTTGTATATTCAAGAACAGTAAATGAAGTTCAATAAGTGAAATGTTATTTGAAAGATAGATGCTTAAGTATGAATTTAAGACCATGTTTGGTCATTAGTAGGAGTGATTTGAGATATGGCGGCATGTTCAAACGACTCGTCACTAGTGAAGTCTTCCCGGATGTAAAATGCCTTTTTCTACAGGGGGCTCGCAATGGGACTCAGAGATTCAATAAACGACTTTAAACCTAACGAATAAATTTTTGTCTTAAGGCCTAGCGGATATACAAGGCAATTGCTCCCTTAGTTTTTTATAGCAGAATAAAGGTATGGATATCCTCTTTCCAACGCACTATAGCCGTCAACAGATTTTACAATTTGAACTGGTACCGGGTCCTGAAAGAAGGGTACCCTTAACCGGCGAATATGAGACATAGATTTTTTTGTCTTAAGGCCTAGCGGATATACAAGGCAATTGCCCCCTTAGTTTTTATAGCAGAATAAAGCTATGGATATCCTCTTTCCAACGCACTATCAGCCGTCAACAGATTTTACAATTTGAACTGGAACCCGGTCCTGAAAGATGGGTACCCTTAACCGGCGAAGATGAGACATAGATATTTTTATCTTAAGGCCTAGCGCATATACAAGGCAATTTCCCCCGTAGTTTTTTCATAGCAGAATAAAGGTATGGGTATCTTCTTTCCAACGCGAGATCAGCCGTCATCAGATTTTACAATTTGAACTGCTATCCGGTCCTGAAAGAAGGGTACCCGTAACAGGCGAAGATGAGAGGTGGATATTTTTGTCTTAAAGCTTAGCAGATAAACAAGGCAATTGCCCCCTTAGTTTCTTATAGCAGAATAAAGGTATGGATATCCTCTTTCCAATGCACCATCTTTCAGGACCGGGTACCAGTTCAGATTGTAAAATCTGTTGACGGCTGATGGTGCGTTGTAAAGAGGACATCCATACCTTTATTCTGCTATAAATTGCCTTGTATATCCGCTAGGCCTTAAGACAAAAATATATATGTCTCATATTCGCCGGTTAAGGGTACCCTTCTTTCAGGACCCGGTACCAGTTCAAATTGTAAAATCTGTTGACAGTTGATGGTGCGTTGGAAAGAGAATATCCATACCTTTATTCTGCTATAAAAAACTAAGGGGGCAATTGTCTTGTATATCCGCTAAGCCTTAAGACAAAAATATCTATGTCTCATTTTCGCCGGTTAAGGGTACCCTTCTTTCAGGACTCGGTACCAGTTCAAATTGTAAAATCTGTTGACGGCTGATGGTGCGTTGGAAAGAGGATATCCATACCTTTATTCTGTTATAAAAAACTAAGGGGGCAATTGCCTTGTATATCCGCTAGGCCTTAAGACAAAAATATCTATGTCTCATCTTCGCCGGTTAAGGGTACCCTTCTTTCAGGACCGGGTTCCAGTTCAAATTGTAAAATCTGCTAACGGCTGATGGTGCGTAGGAAAGAGGATATCCGTACCTTCATTCTGCTATAAAAAAACTAAGGGGGCAATTGCCTGTTTTATCCGCTAAGCCTTAAGACAAAATTATCTATGTCTCACATCGACCGATTAAGGGTACCAATCTTACAGGACCGGGTACCAGTTCAAATTGTAAAATATGTTGACGGATGGTGGTGCTTTGGAGAGAGGATATATGCCTTTATTCTGCTTTAAAAAAACTAAGGGTCAATTACCTTTTTTATCGGCTAGGCCTTAAGACAAAGATTTTCTATGTCTCACATCGACCGATTAAGGGTACTCATCTTTCAGGACCGGGTACCAGTTCAAATGGTAAAATTGACGGCTAATGGTGCGTCGGATAGAGGATATACATGCCTTTATTTTACAGTAAAGAACTATGGGGGCAATAGCCTTAATTATCCGCTTGACCTTAAGACAAAAATTATCTATGTCTCACATTCACCGATTAAGGGTACCAATTTTTCAGGGCAGGGTACCAGTTCAAATTGTAAAATCCGTTGACGGCTGATGGTGCGTTGGATAGAAGATATCCATATCTTTATTCTGCTATAAGAACTAAGGGGGTAATTGCCTTGTTTATCCGTTAGGCCCTAAGACAAAAATATCTATGTCTCACATTCGCCAATTAGGGGTACCCATCTTTCAGAAACGGGTCCAAGTTCAAATTGTAAAATCCGTTGACGGCTGATAGTGTGTTGGATAGAGGATATCCATGCCTTTATTCTGCAGTAAAGAACTAAGGGAGCAAATGTCTTGTTTATCCGCTTGGACTTAAGACAAAAATCATTTGGGGACATTTTAGTTCTAATATAAAGATATTGTTATAATAATAAATCATATATGGCGTATCATTTTGGGACACTTTAATTCTAATTTTAAAAATTAAGCAGTTCAAGTTTTCCCCACAGCTCTTTAACTTTTTGAAGAAAAGTTTTCACTGAATGATTTTCATTTGCAAATTCTTCCATTCTTCCAAAGGATTTTGCTGTAAAGCTTTTACTTGCAACACCTTCTGGATATGACTCAGTTTAATTGCATGTGGCCTTGAAAACGGAAAGAGAAAAGTGCGTAAATTATGGCAAAAAAGTATAAAACTAAAAGTAAACTAATCGACTGATTTAAAATATTTCACCTAATGTAAAATTTCTTTCTGTTTGATATAGCGTAGAAATTAGCAACAACAAATTTACGACTACTTGTAAGTCCTATATAACGTATGCAAGTTACGATCACTAGTAACACTTGCGAATATTTTGTGAACCAATTGCTCGATTGACAAAAAAATCACATAATAAATATCATCTAAATCCATGAAATCTTTAAATTTTTTACTGGAAGCCCTATTTCAACTGAAAAATAATTATCGCTTAATTTGTATGTATAAAGTCTCACAAGTGTTTACATTTCCATCTAGAAATAAGGTTTCGATAAGCGCGGACCTGTAAGAAAACACCACCTTGATCATCATTTAAATTGATAATTCATAATAATTATTAATGTTTATCAAATAGTTCCTGAAGTCAATATCCCGAATGCGACATTTCAAATTGCCGGCTGGAGAATTGCCGGCTCACTTGAATTGCCGGCTTGAATTGCCGGATGGCTTGACACTAGTTGGAAAACGACAAAATTTTCGAATTTTCCATGAGTGGAGGAAAATGTAGCAGCGCTACTTTTCCGTAAAAAGTCACTTGAACGAATCCGGCATCCGTACACTTGGCCTGTTGTTTTCCAACTGTCCTAACTTGAATTGAAAATTACATTGGATAATATTATATAACAGGTAATAAGCATTGAAGACTTTTTAAAAAATAACAATAATAAATAGATATGACTAGTAGAACAAAAGAAATTAACAAACGGATTACAACAGGATTATCCCTAAAGTGGTAAATGTCAATTTGCGCTCACAAGTAATTTACAAATACAAACAAAAAGATCGAAATTAAAAAAAGCTACAGTCTTTAGAAAAATTCATACACAACAAAATATTTCACTGTCACAAAAACTAAGAATAATTATAAATCAAAACAGACAATTCAACAAATAAATAATAAATGATAATGTCTGCTTTCGGTTTTCTGTTATTCGTGCACGGTACATCACGCATTCCGTTAAAGTCTTAAAACATAAAACAGTATAAATGATTTTCAAGAGGTATTTTTTCCTTTCGACAAAAATTATCACATAGGAAACAGACTGATACATGTATATTGTACTCTGAATTATGGTTTTTGAAATATACAAAATTTTCAATGAGTGACGCACTCAACATATTGAGTCATTAAGCATTTATGAAACTGATGTTGCATCTGCCTGTTCTGCTGACTTTCTATTCATTTCATTTCTGTAGGGGCTTGTCTCATTAATTTCCTATTAATCAAGTTATGTGAGATTTTCAATATTTTTATACATTATATAACACATTATTTGGTTTAGTAACTGAATACGACGACATAATTGGTATATGGATGTCATCGATGTAGCCGATGTCTTCACGATATTGTTAACATCGCGATGTCGTCGATATCAACGTTGTAGACAGTTTGTTTGGCGAAGTAGACAATATCATTACGATGTTGTTGACATCGCAATGTCGTCTAATCAACAATGAAGACAGTTTGGCGAAGAAGACAATATCATTACGATGTTGTTGACATCGCAATGTCGTCGATGTCAACGATGTAGTCAAAAAGATTAACAGTGTATACGATGTTGATACTAACTATGTTGTAAACATCGCGATGTCGTCAATGTCAACGATGTAGACAACAATTTGAATGATGTAGACAACGTCGTCACGATGTTGTCGACATCGCGCTGTCGTCCATTTCAACGATTTAGACTGTTCGTTTAGCGATGTAGACGGTTTTATCACGATGGTGTTGATATCGCAATGTCTTCGATGTCAACGATGTAGTCAGCAAGACTAACAATGCATACGAAGTTGACACAATGTTGTCAACATCGCGATATCGTCGATGTTAATTGTAGACAAAGAGCACGGCTGAATAGGCGATATCATTACGATGTTGTCGACATCGCAATGTATTCGATGTCAACGATGTAGACAACAAGTTGTAAGATGTAGACAATGTCGTTACGATGGTTTTGACATTGCGATGTCGTCGATGTTTACGATGTAAACCGAACGGATGGCGATTCACAATGTGTTGTCGAAGTCAACGATGTAGGCAAATTTAATGACAATATAGACGATGCTGTCGCCTATATATGTAAAATAAAAAACATAGTGCATGAAATAGAATTCGACTCGTTATTGTAGACAAAGTAGGCGATATCGTCACAACATCATTTACTGGACATAGCTCACGAAAAAGTTTAAAATTTGTAGGATTGTAGCTAAGTCTGGGTATAAAAATAACAAAGAAAATTAGAAAGAAGATAACTGAACAAATTTGCATACTATTTATAAGAAATCACTCGAACTTGCATGCACAGTACCAAAGAAAATGTCCCTAACCTTTCTCGTTCTAAATTTCTCACGGCTCCGCGTTGAGTGTATCGCTCCGTGTTCCAAATACTCGAATGCACGGTGTGATTAATGTAACACATTGTTGTGTCCAACAAAATACTGTGTCTACACTTAACCAAAAGTTCATTTGTACACCTTTCACACGTGAATGATACCCTTTTAGCTCATCTGGCCTGAAAAGATTATTTGAGCTTTATCCATCACATTTCGTCCGTTCTTTCTTTTCCTTCTATCCATAAATTATATATATATATCCATATTTATAAATTAGTAAAATTTGCGAGATTTTAAAACTCCCCATTGAAAGTACAAATCCAATCATAGCTTAAGGTAATAGAAATTGTCCTTGGGTGATCCTTTTTCATACTCTGACCTCTGACCAAGATGACCGGACATTTGTGTGCATGTCCACAATATTATAAAAGTGTTAATTTGTTACAAGTTATTAATGTCAATGCGCTGCCGTATCATGAAGCACATTAGTTTATTATTCTCATGCACATGGCTAAAGATGCCGGTATTGTATCAATGATCAGACTATGTGCATTAGTTTTAGTTTTTGTGTCTAGATTTCAGAATAGACTATTGAAAATTCAAAATAATTTGTTTGATGTGACACTCTGGTTTTGAGTAACAGAGTACCCGGCACCTTATGTCCGGATCTTAATGAGAGCATAGATGTATATGTCTATGATGAGAGGAACAGATATGGGGCTTATGAACATGGGAAATCAAACAAGAGATGATGAGAACTTGAAAGTGAATGCGAGACGTTCAGTGATGAGCCAATAACCAACACCTTACGCCAAGTTAAAGACAGCCATTAACATTGACATAGGCTGGATTACTTGCTATTGATCAGTATATACGACAATGCACAAGATAATATTCCGTTATATCTCTGAGACCAAATTTTGTTTTTTGTGTGTCATACTGATTGCCAAACAGTACAAACATCATTTTTGTCTCGCCTGCGGTATATGTCATTTGACCTTGACGTTGACCTCATTATCACAGTCATGTCAACTTTTTGTTTTGCGTCAGTCCACAAATGTCAGTCAGCTTTTTCAAATTTTCAGGCGGGACATTTCTGTATCCACACTTGTTATTTCTACGCAATTCGGCGCAAACTTTCTTTTTGTTTCACCTTCGACTATTTATAAATACTGTCCTTTCGCATAATGATTCGAAATTTTGTGACTTATTTGATCTCATTTTGAAACGGATACTGAAGAAACTAAAAGTATGTTCTATACCAGGAATTTACAACACTGACAGTAAGGGCAAAGTTTTACGACGAGAATGATGACTTCGATTTTCATATTATAAATATTCTGTTCATGTATAGCAAGATTCCAACAAAATTTGAATATGAAGCAAAACTTGAACAACACGAACATTATAAAACAATGGGAGCTTAGGGTAGGCAGTCCTACTACATTAGAGTCCCTGATAACAACACAAACCCTATAAAACGATGGGAGCTTAGGGTAGGCAGTCCTCCTACATTAGAGGCCCCGCGTCTGATAACTTGCAGTCGAAACCGGTGGTTTGAACAATTGATCATCAAAATGTTCGTGATAATTGCAAATTATTCATAAAGAAGCTGAAACAAAATTGCATGGTCATATTTTTATTAATACATTTTTATATTTCATAACTGAACAAGAGACTAAAGTCTAAGCCTCGATTTGTTCGGCTGATATTTACCCCCACCTCAGTGGAATATGGGTGTATGTTTCCCGGATAAAAAACGAACAATATCAAAGTGTAAACCTTTGAAACCTACCAATCATAATGCAGCAAATATACACTATTGGAATTAAAAGAGGTTAATGTTAATGCTATGAAGAAAAACAAATTAAAAAACTGGCAATCTTCATGGGTGAAGTCAAGCTTTTTTAAATGGGATACCACTCGTTTGTAGTACCCGATACCAGCAGCAAATAAAATGTTATTTTTCATTCATCTAAATAGTTTCATCACCGTCTATGAACAACAATAGGGTCGTTTTTATCTTGCATGTAAGCAGAATGTATGTATGCATAATTTGATTTGTGGTTGAAATTCCATGCTTGCCTGCATGTAAAGATTGAGCAAAGGAATATAAATTACCGCCAAGATGCCATCTACATTTTTTGAATAATTTTATGTCAGGGTTCTAAGTGAAACAGCAAATAAAAAATATCTAGCAAGTTTGGTTCTATTTAACCTGTAGATGTTTGTAATTTATACATTTTGGATATCTCATAGATTATTTAATCACCACATCGGCTTTCTCTATACTAGTATGTATGATTTTACTATTCTTCAGTTTCTGCTTGTACATGAAGGTGTAAAGTTTTAAACAAGTTACATATCCCGAAGCCTGTCATCCATAATTTTAAATCGGCATGTATGATTATATATATGACAATATAATAATCATATAAAAAGGGAGATACGGCGTGATTGCCCATGAGACAAGGGTCCACCAAATGACACTCGAATTTACACATGCGAGGGGTTAAAACGCTCCGCGAGAATTGAGTACGTTGAATGGAGGCCAGGTCAAGACAGTGTCTGTTGAGTTACGTGACCTTTAAAGAAAAACTAATTATTCGGCTAAAATGTTTTTTCTTAAAGCAATAAGTCATTATATAACATGTCAATAAAGATATTGCCCAATGTTGGTATTTACCACTTTTTGTCATCCAACTCTACACGCCAATAATGCAAGGAGGAGGCGAAAAAAAAACCGAAAGGCCAGCCAAAAGGCTATCTCGAGAACAAGACGGAACATGGCAGACAGTGCACATTCAAAAATAAAAATAAACATACAACTACGAACAGTGCGGACCCCACCAAAATACTGCAGGATGAACTCTTGTACTCCGGAAACAGTGCGGACACCACCAAAATACTGAGGATCAACTCGTGTAGTCGGAAACAGTGAGGACCCCACCAAAATACTGAGGATGAACTCGTGTAGTCCGGAAAAAGTGCGGACCCCACCAAAATACTGAGGATGAACTCTTGTAGTCCGGAAACAGTGAGGACCCCACCAAAATAATGAGGATGAACTCGTGTAGTCCGGAAACAGTGAGGACCCCAACAAAATGCTGAGGATGAACTCCTGTAGTCCGGAAACAGTGCTGACTCCACCAAAATACTGAGGATGAACTCGTGTAGTCCGGAAAAGACGCCAACCGCATTGGCTACCTTCCAATCCGGTATTAGTACAAGGTATGAATATTTATATATATCTACAAATTTCAGCAAAAGAATAACATGATGCAATAAATATGGAAATGAAAAGATATCGGCTATAAATATCAGAGAGACTGCACCACGAGAAAATAGGGAATTTACAAATCTTGAGGTCTTCAGCAAGCAATATAGGACATATAAAAAGTTTCTGTTGAAATGAACACTGTAAATTCGTATCTACTTAGACAGAAAGGCAGCTAATGTTCTTAACCTGTTCTCTGCCATAGGGCCGATTTGGCCGATTTCAAAACTCTACCGTTGACTGCCAAGGATCGACCCAAGGCCGATGCTGTTTTGCCTCTATGACGTCAAAAATAACGTCATAGTTCTCTGCGGCGCTTAGAGAACATGGCTGCTGTAGAACCTCAGCCATGGTTTAGGGTACTCCCGCCAGAGCCTATGAACGATCCTCCGTTTCATGGACCATACGGAGAACCAATTAACATGCCACCATCTAACTCATTGCCAATTAGATATTTCTATTTACTATTTTCTATTGACCTGATCAAAGAATTTGTCAAACAAACAAACAGGTGAGTGAAAATATTCTGATAAATTTTACAATGTACCAAACAATATTTCATTTTATCGCAAACACTGAAATAAATCGTATATAAGAATTACCGAGAAATACGTATGTAGAGCCTCTTACTTATAGGAAAAATCAACGGAACAATGTTGACAAATATTTAACATTTTATTTCTTTGTCATTATATAACGACAAAAATATTACATACACTACTGTAGCTAATTTTGCCTTAAATGACCGGTTTCTTCAAGGTTAATATACACAAATTTATCGCCTCGGTGGTGTAATGGTTAGCGTGCTCGCCTCGAGTTCGAAAGGCCGTGGGTTCGATCACGGCCGGGTCAAGCCAAAGACATCAAAATTGGTATATGCTGATTCTCAGAATCCAAAGAAAAACAAACAAAAAAAACAAACAAACCAAATAGCCAAACAAAAGAAAATTGTAATTTCTGAATAAAACGTCGTCTAAATAAGTGCAAACATTTATAGATACGCATCATATAAAAATTATTTTAATGATATTTATTATGTGCAACAGTACAAGAGGAAGTTTTCCGTCATAATAAGTCTAACAGAAAGGCAAGAAAATATCACTTTAATCCCTATTTCTATACATTAAAAAATAATTTTTCTTTGTGTTAGGTATGCACAAGACTTTTGTTGTAAGACATTCAGACAGACGAAACGCTTTTCCAGAAAACTTCAATGGCAAAAAGAAGGAAAGTTGACAATATCAGAGTTTAAAGGTTTCCTATCAGTTTTTTACAATATGGGTTTGATACGCAAGGTTTCAATCGAAGAGTATTGGAATACAAAAAATCCTTCTCAGTCAACGCCATGGTTCGGTGCATGTTGGCGCGCAACAGATTCCAAAATATCTTAAAATTTTTACACCTAGTTAACAAACGTAAAATTCCAAATCGAAATGACTCTTCATACAAACCATCTCTACGATTTCAACCTTTGATAAATTTTGTGAACAGAAATGTTTTGCAGTATTACAATCCTCGCCGTGAATTATCTGTTAATGAGTCTCTTGTTGGCAGTAAAGGCAAAACTTCTATGTTGCAATATACTCCAAGCAAACGATCACGGTTCGGGGTAGAATTTTGGATGCTGGTTGAGTCTGTTACCATCTACGTGCTCCAAATGGATATTTATCAAGGTAAACAATTTGATCCAACACCAGCGGGAACACTTCAACGAACAAATGTCGTTTTAAAATTGTTTAGGGACTCCAGCATTCTTGGAAAAGGGTTTCATATATTTTGCGATATCTTTAATCTCTTAATTTGGCCAATCAACTTTTGAGCGAACAAACACATTTAACAGGCACCATGAGGAGATCCCGACCAATGTCCACAGCAAGGAACTGCTATATATGCACGCCAACGACAGAAAATATTTGTTCTTTTCGAGACAATAATAGACGGAAACCGGTGACCTTATTATCAACTTACTATAATGCAATTCATACCCTAAACGGTAGACCGCGGATGATCGGCGGGTACAACACGTACATGGGAGGCGTGGATCTTAGTGATCAGATGATATGTGTGTATAATGACAATAGAAAATGTTCGAAAATGTGGAAGAAGATCATGTACCATATTAGGCGGTGGGCTAGGTAGGTCTACCGTGCACTCCCCAAAGGACTAATCCTCACCAATATTTTTGAATTCGTATTTATACCCTTTTTCATATTTTAAATGTTAACAAGCATAATATTGGGATGCTTTTAGGTTTTACTGTGT
>JAULBM010018337.1:0-11448 GCA_032357055.1 Geukensia granosissima | reverse complement strand
TTTTAAGCTTAATGAATTGTTAGGGTCGGGTGGGTCTTTACTCCGAGGCTTTTGTGGTCTTTTCCCATGACTACGTTATTGTGTCAAGCAAATACTAGAACATTTTTATCTACAATGTTCTGTTGTCGACATGCAGGCGACACACGTCTTTCGGGGAAGACTCAAAGCTAAGTTTTCTGCAGAAAATGACCTACAAGTTCCTTTCATTTATTTATTACCACATGTTGTCTTTTTTATTAATAGTATTGATATTTTTGTCCTTAACAATAATATTTTGACACCTTCATTATTTGACGAAACGAATTATTTCATTTTAATCGATTTAAGACGAGTGTTTTTGGCAATTGTCAAGGAAAAATTATTCGTACATTATCTCTTTCTCTTTGTATCGATTCAGATTCGGCTAACTTGATAATTTTCTTCCTTCAGGAAATGTCTATTGTCTGCAGTTTCACTACTACATGCAAGGAAGAGACGAGTACTATCTGTGTGGTCACAAGAGAGAGGTTCATCTGTTTGGGACCAGCGATTCCTACGAAGTGGTAGTCAATCAAAAGCCTGGTTGACCGAGTCTATTGATATACCCTATCACAGCAATCTTATCGTAAGGCATTTTATACAATTCATAGTTCACTGTTCAATATTTACATTACACGTCGTTCAATTATTGTTTTCACAGATGTGAAAGGCAGTGTTATGTTGGTTGTTGATTGTAACGCCACGCTACGTTGATAACCAAAAATGCTGTTCCTATGATTTTCTTATAAATGTATATTATATATACAATAACAGTTTTGTATCTTTAGTCACTAATTCAAGCTCTGCTGGCTCAAAGTAGAAACTCGTGATTTTTATCAGCCAGCAAAGGTCATTTCATCTGAATTTTGTAGTTTTACAGACGCTCAGACTCATCATGGCACAACGGAATAAATTTCAATGCGTACCGATCAAACTGCTACGTATAAACTAAAAGAAATAGAGTTGCAAGTCTTGTGTCGTGATTTGCACATACTATAATTTTGTGTTTTGGTATTCTGAGGTAGCATAAATCTATGATTTTGCCCTTCGTACAAAAATTTTAGTGATGTCATGTAAACAAAAGTCGGCTAAAGACGATTCGGGATAAAATTGATGTGAAAACAACTTAAGCCCATGTTTGAATCAGAACAAATATGGCTGCCGCGATTATTTCTTATAATGGCAAAAAGAAGTGTATTATTCATTATAGCTAGATATTTTGATCCTGTATTGTACAGACAAAATAGACAGAAAAAACGCATGTGTAGCCTTTCATGTTAATATAAAATATGTGTTTAGCCTTTCATGTTAATTCAAAATATTTGTTTAGCATTTCAAGTTAATTCAAAATATTTGTTTATCCTTTCATGGTAATTCAAAATATTTGTTTAGCCTTTCATGGTAATTCAAAATATTTAAAATCTATCAGTTTATTTTGTGTTCGCATACACATATTCATCAGGTGAACGTTTAATATCTTCTGTCATTTTCAAGTACTGGTATAATAAGTAAATTCAGATAAGGAAAATGTACCGTCACTAGAAAAACAAATTAATTTTTTTTATATCCGAGAATATTAACCATAGACATTCCATTTGGAACATTAACTTTGTTGTTGTTGTTTATTCTGTTGATCCATTTGGTTTATATGTATTATTCATTTTATTCATTTTATTCAATAGCGTTGTTGAACGTAGTTGAGATACAACTACTTTATCATTACTATATTTGAATTTTGGTAATTTAGTGTAATGATACTGATGAAAAATTACTGCTTGAAGCACGTGTCCAGCATCGTGACATTCATATAAGCACAACAGTCAGTCCACAGCTAATGGCCAACCACTGAAATGTACAGAACAACAGACAAAAGATATACATTTTTTTATTTTCTGAATATCGTTATACTTTCTTGGAGTTCGTAACTGTTTGATATAAATATAAATATGAATACATCTATAATATTTGTCGATGATACTGTATAAAATTTTTTACAGTAATTGACTAGATTCTAGGGCAACAGACATTTTGTTGAACTTGAAGAACAATCTGTTTTTTTCCGAGGACGTTTAACCGGAAGAATTGTATACTGTTGCCCGCTTGTGAACGAATATAAATCTGTTGTAAAACACCAACATTATTATGTTTTATTGTAATATACCTTTTCATAATTATAGCAATGCATACAATGTCCACATGAAGCGCAATGAAAATATACAAATGGGGTATGTCCGTTCCGAGATGCAAAGACAAGGTGCGATAAGGGGCTAAAATGACCTTAATTTTAACGATTTTTTTATATTTTTTCATCCCTTCTTTTATGTTAACACAAAGAATAAGATCCCACTGAAAAAAAATTTTGCCAATTTATAACCCATGACGTCATAATAGGTACAATTATGACGTTACCAAAAAGCCAAAAATGAGCGTTTTCTTTAAAATACGGTGAATTTGGCTGATTTTCGAATTTTTCTTTGATCCGAAGATATCGAGCGCATGCGAGAACCAACTAGATAATTTTCTGATTTATAAATTTAAGTAAAATGAACCTCTTGTATAAATATTCAAGTGATTCTTGCATGTGCAGTATGTTTCCTGGTACAGAAATGCTGTCAAAATTTCACAAATTGGCCAACTATTTGCAAAAAGGTATATTTGTCCCATTTTCGTCACTAAAACCTCAAAACCTTGCATTTATATTCGAAAAATAACGATGTTCTGATTGATTACACAACTCAGTAATGTTTTAAGAACAAAATTTGTGCGCAATAAAAAAAGTTTATTTTCAGGCCAAGTAAGGCCCTAATCGCACCTACTCCTTTGTATTTAAAGTGAAATATTTAGGGCTATCAATGACCATCGTGATATGAGGTCAAATTGTTTTTTTTTTCTTTTTCATCAGATTTACATTTTATTTATAGATTGATATAGAAAGTGAAAAGACCTCACCTTCCAGAAAAGATAAAGGAGATATTGCTATTGATAATATTGTGTTGACAAGTGGACCATGCGTAAGATTACAGTCTATGTAACCAATAAGATTATATTTTCTGTCTATGTAACCATGGTAACCAAACGAAACATTACATCAATATCTTTCTGTCAAATACCATCACAGCCTGTAAAAAGACCAGGAAATATCTTCCATCTTATGAAAGCCTAACGAATGCATGTCAATCAATTTGCAGTATTACACAACATTTCCTTGTATGAACGTATTACGAAATATCATACTGATTAATAACTCGTCAGTTGTAACTTCAAAATGTTGAAAATCAGGTTAAAAACAAAGAATTTGAACCAAATACAATTAATATGATAATAATAATTAATAGTTAAGGGTTACCTCTGTAACAGATTGTCGTGAAAAATTTCTGAAAATTATTGATAATGTTTGAAAACTTAAAGGCATTATAAAATGAATGTCATGAATCATGCTAGGACAACAATTCTGGCTACTGGCTATTTTAAAAGAAATGGAAAAGATTATATAAATACAATGAAATCTTTCAAAAATTTGTTGTCTAGATTTGTCACAAAATATATCTTTATATATCTTTACTTAATACGACACAAATGTTTCTAATTTTTAGAGAATACTACTAGACACAACTCATGAATCCCTGTCATTCTCATAGTAACGAAAAGATGTTTTTTCCTTTTTCAATTAAAGTAACTGTTACAGTATTTATCTTTTCTGTATTTCAGGCTTAATGGAAGAAACACCGGAAGATAAGGATATAAATTAGAAACTATATCATGTATACTGTTTAGCTCAATTGGGACCAATTCATTGACACAAAAAATCTTGCTTTGTAGTTAAGCTTATGACAAAAACAGCTGTTTATATTTAGATTTTCCAAATTGACGTTATCATTTGTATTGCATTGTGTTGTTGCTGTAGTAAATCCGTTTATTATATAAAATACTCTTGCAAACTAACAATTTGTATTTTTTGGAGTGTTATTCAAAAATATTCAATAAAAATCCAGCAATGTTTATAAGCAGTAAAAAGAATTAGAAGATACCAAATGAGCGGACTTTAGACAAGACCATGGCAAGAAAAAAGAAATCCAACAGAAACATAGTACACACAACACTAAACTGAAAACTAAAGCTGGAGTAACACAAACCCTACAAAACTAAAACGAATTCAGATGCAGATTACCAATACAAAAAAATAATCGTTATTTCATCGTCCCAACCAATCTTTCTACTAAGTTTTATTTCATAGCCGTTTAGGAACATTATACATTTTGATAATTTGAGACCTTTGATATATACATGTAAAATATAACACAACTGGAAGTACAAGTCAAACACACAAGTGTAAGATTTCTGTTCTCTGACGAGGCATGTTCATATAGAAGAAATCTTCTCCGAAGGTATTTTGAGATTTTTTAGTCTTGTACCTTTTCAGTGGTGTTTGATTCTGTTTACTACTATTTACAATAAAAATTGACAAAATATTTTATCTCACATTGCTAAAAAGTAAGGTTTTTGTCTCAAAAATAATATTAAATAATTGGGGGGCATATTGTTCGTCTATGATTTTGCAATTGGTTTTGCAAATAAATCCAACAGTTGCCAATATGAATTAGGTAATATCTTAGTAAAATTGTTCACTGATACAATACAGATATAAGTACGTTCATTTTAAGGCTGATTCTCAGAATGCCAACTTTTTGATAATGAGTAGATATTTATGTCCTTTGATTAAACTTGATTAGAGTCACAAAAAAAGGAAAATCAACTGAAAAGAAACTCAAGACCAAGATGTCGTTTCATTTTGCCTGTTTGGTAAAAGTTTACTTTTTTCTTCTTATTGTATTCTTTTGATTTTTTTTTTTGTTTTTTGATTTTTTTTACATTAAGGCCTTGTTACGAAACGGATATGACATACATGATAGCAGTGACGTGTATAACATGCAGTTATATATGTCCCTGATTATAGATGATTTATCAATTTGGAACCTTGTTATAACATAAATCATAACAGTAGCAATGGCGTAACAGTTAAAACTTTTTATATACCAAAAGATTTCCTAAAATTAACAAAGATTATATATTTTATTTTAATTCAATTATATTTATGTTTTTATTTTATATTATTTCCTCTTTTAATTATAATTCTTTTAATTCTAAAAATTACAATAAGAATAAGGGATATGGAATAAATGCCGGAAAGGCGGCAATTCATTTCTTATATAATTTTTAACAATTTATCTGCGTACAAAGCGCTTTTCTGGATTAACCTTCATTAGGTACGCTAGGGGCCAAAACATTGGATATCCAAGTCAGAACTTTATAAAATTTCCAGACAGTGACAAAATCGCGCCAAAATGAACAAATTGAATACAGGCCGTGTTTGTGACGGCGTAAATTTTCAAACGTTTGAATATCAAGATTCAAATGAACAACAAAAAGGAAAAATAGACCACTATGTTCCCAGCACATATTCCATAACAAAAGCAGTAGAGCATACACCTTAAACACGGGTAAGCGTTCTTCTTCCTCCACACAGCATTTAGAAATTCCAGTTGGAATGAAAAATTTGCTAATAACTCTACAGTGTCATGCGAGTTTATCTTTACGCCTAAACCCTATATTTTCTTGATCTTCTATACTAAGGGAATTCAACATACCAAGGTGATTAAATAATTTCATGAATTTAATAACAGGCCGTTCGTTTGCAAGACGTTATCTAAATCGACAGATTATAGTTATATCACTGTTTTAGTGTAGTGTTGTGTGTTTTATGTTTGTCTTTCGTTTCATTTTGTGGGCCATGGGCTTGTCTGTCTTCCGACTTAATGATTTCTGTCTGTCCCTTTGGTATCTCCGAATTCCTTTTAATTGCAATTCTACACGTATCTGTGAGAATGAACCTTTACATTTGCAGTCCACTTGGTAAAAGGTCGCAGTTTAAATCATAGTTCCTGTATATTTAAAATTTAATATCATGGATACATTTTGGTTAATAAAATGTAGAGGCGAAACTAAATAACACAGAATTAAATTTAATTCATGCGTTTCCTGGTAATATAATATTTGATTGCACCTGTTTTGAAAATCTTAGGATTTGATTTCCTAATTTTATATAATGAAAATAAAAGAAAAGTGTTACGACAAAAAAATAAAATTGTCAAAATTTAGCTTTGTTTAAGGTTTATCACAACTGTTAACAATATTTCAGTCATTCCGAGGCGGTCTGTTTCAGTGGTGGAGGAAGCCGTTTTACTCAGAGAGAACCACCTACCTTGGGAAGTTAAATGAAAAACCTTACCACGTGCGATTTGAGGAAACTCAACACGTTTTTGTATGGTACAACGACAGGCGACAACTCACGCCGTATATGGGTGATAGACTTAGTGGTCTGTACAGAAAATCAACATCAAAGAGCTTTTTAGGCTTCATTGGGTAAATAAACAGAAATTCCAGGAAAATTCAAACATTTCTGAATTATATTGTAGTCATGACATTTGCTTGGTTGAAAATAACGTTGAGTAATCATTTGTGCTCTCGCAACTGTCAAACAGCAGGAAAATAACACTGCATAGCTAGTAGGACAGTTAAAACAACTTTTTTAAAAGTTGCTAAAGAGGTATCCACTTTCCCAAGTATTTGGTTCACTAGTCTTGTCATTTTCTAAAAGTTTTAAAAAAGAACCGATCTTTTGTAAATGGTTAGTTTTCACAATTTTCATTTATTTTGCAGAACCTGACCTGAACATGTTGAAGAAGTTATTTCTTAGCGAACTTTGCTTCTAAATCCTGTTTTCACTCAATTTGCAAAATTTGCGCTATTTAAAGCATATATTTTACGCGAAGGACACTCCCAACCAAAATAAGATTTCTATGGATGGTTTCCACTTGTATTCTTCGTCGTTTAAGCGATATACCGATCAGTTTGGTTCTTAGTGTCCTTCATCAAAAATTTCTTAAACAAAATGTGAGAAAATAGCTCAAACTGCTCCTTACAGCAAGGTTCGTTGCAATAATTGTCTCACTTCCAAAACTCTTGTCACGAAATTTCGTTACGTTTATTTACTTTTAGATATAAAACAAAATTTTAAGCTTTCATTCTTAAATATCTATAAATTTTAAATTTGGTTATAATTGTGAAGCAAATACAGGGGAAAAGTGGCCATATCTTTTTTGTTAATTTTCCGCTTTTTGGACTGGCCACGAGAGAAGTTTCTTGATTCGATAATGATTTTGAGGAAATTCTAATATCTAGTTGTCGAAGAGTTCATTGTATTTACTACTAAGACTTCCTTATCTACTGACTGTGTGGTTATACACTGTGGTTAATTAAAGGCTATCAAACAATATTTAAGATCCATCCTCGGTTTAATTGATTTTATTTTAGTCTCGGTTAGTAAGATAGTTTTGGTGAAATTTGCCTGATTTTACCATTGGATTTTAACTGAAGCTATCTTAACATACACCAAACGAACTTTGCTGCAACTATTGAACTAACTTTACCATGCAAGTTCTACAATAAAATATGTCATGTTATGTCATATCGATATAATATCCCATGAATAACATAACAAAACTTTAGAAAACAATACAAATACAAAATAGATATACAAAAAGCTTCATTGTCAATAAAGACGCCCCGAAGGACAATGGAATCAACATATATATATACAATACTGTTCAATGATTGGTTACAGAAAAAAAACATCAATAGAAATATAACAATGACAGTCTTTTGCAAAAGCCGACTTGAGTTTAAATTACCAAAAAAATCAATTATGACTGAGGTTGAAGGTTGAAGTTAATATTGATTTTCTGGTCAAAGACTCATATTTGGCAGGGGCATGGGTGGCCGATTGGTCTGAGTAGTTAATTCAGATCATTGTAGCCTATCACCAATACGACGTGTGTTCTCCCCTGACTTTGTAACATACAGAACGGGTTGAATTTAACTCGCATCGCAAGTGATAAGGTTTGTCAGTTTCCTGCCCAAGGTCGGTGGTTCTCTCCGGGTACTCCGGCTTCCTCCAACAGTAAAACTGACCGCCACGATATGACTGAAATATTGTTGAAAGTGGCGTTAAACCCAAATCAAACAAACAAACAATCAAAAAAACAGACAAATAGACCCCGGGCAGGGTCTATTTTTATCTCCGCGCGTTAGCGGAGATCATGTTTTTTTAAATCTTTGGCGTTTATACGTACGTGAGCAATATCCAGGACAGAACGATCAGACGCTGGCCATTATTTACGTACTATGGGACGATACTGTATCGATGGTGTCGGATTTACAACAGCGCCCCGGGGCTGGGCTAAACAGACAGCCATAGTGCACGTAATTCCTTTGGCACTCAGGTTATATGGAATACGGACCTGAAACTTGGCTCATTAATTGCACTGGAGATGTAGACTGTGCCATAGGTTTCGGGATTTTGACAATGCCTCCAGGGGCTAGGATACATCGATCCTAAAGATACATTAGTCCTTTGTCAAACAACTACTTTTTGGTTATGTAGATGGAACTGAATCATGGCTCAGTAATTGCACTTGAGATGTAGATTGTCAAATATTTGGAATTTTGATAAGCTGGCATTTTCTAGGATGCACGGTATATTATTTCTATTGTCATCATGATGTCTATAGCAGTTACGATCCCCACTCATAAACTATACCCCGATGGTATAGAAAATGGCCGTTCCGTTTCTCCGCCTGCAGGTAAAACGCCTGCTAAAGAGGCGTCCGTTGGTTGTGCGGGATGTTTAAATTCTCAACCAACGTCATTCGGAGATGCATGACGTAAAACAGTGAGTCCCGTGTTGGGAGAATACAACGCTTTCAGCACTTTAAAGACTCCTTCGGTCGTTGCTGGCCAGTTGCTGAGGCTAAATTTACAGCTCTAATCCAAACCGTCCCAATTTGGCTTCTTGTGGCTAGAAAATTCCCCGGCCCTGACCCCAGGTCCACCCCAATAATGATTTTTTGTTGATAACTTGTTTTCCTGCTGAATATGCAAAAAATATTCGCCGCAGAACGTTAAGCAACAATCAATAAATCAATTAAAAACTATATATTATCTTATCTGTATCTATAGGGTCATCCCTCATTTTGAAAATTACAAGTTTTCTGAAAACCGTCCACATCCTTACCCCTATAGTTCCACGGACTTCCCCCGGGGTTTGCCCTGTTACCTCAAAAACAATTCAGCATAATTACTCTGGATGTAATTGTCTTTGGTATGAATACCACCTCATTTAACAAAATCTTACATACAAGAAACAATTTTTAATTATTCAAAAGTATATTTTATATACAAAAACTCATTGATTTCTCTTTATACTTAAGTGCGGGTATATTCAGTGTGATTGGTTCGACTGGTTATTTAGCTTCATATGCAAATAAAAACAAACATATTATAAATATGTGTAATAATAAGATTACTTAGCGATAATCAACCTAGACAAATCGCATTATTTATGTACAACATTCTTGCTTGTAACACAATAATAATCTAGCCTGAATTATACGGATATCATTTATTACAAGTATATGGTAGCGGACGATATCCCGATTCCATGCAGATTCAGAATTTTTTTCAAATAGAATTTAAAAAACAAAAGTGGTTAATATATCTCATGATTAAATTTTGAAAAAAAACTTAATATGAACGAAGTTTCTGCGACAAACAAAACATTGCCGAAAAAATCATATTTTAAAGATTTTGTAGATTTATGACCTTTCACAGAGTTCTCAATTGTTGGGAAACAAAATGATTAGGAAAGCAGATATTTTTTAATATTCTTGAGAAAAAACGTTGTGTAAGATTTAAAAGAAGGAATATGGATTATTTGCCAGAAAGACACAATCCCCATCTTACATGCGTTTGTTACAAATATTCAAAAGCCAAATTTCACTGCATACGTGTAAAGTTCTTTTCCAGTGCATGTACATGTTTTACGCAAAAGTTCTGGAGTTTACAACGCTTAAGCAAAATATGTCCATAAGTATGATTAATTAATAAATGTTTTATATAAACTGATTGAATTTGTATATGTTATTCCTTCTGTGATACTTTATTTGAACAAATCGTTTGTTTGCTCTGTCTGTGATGTTGATGTTTTATAGTTTAGTCCTAACTTTTAAGACTATTTTTTATAAATAAACCAAATTGACCATTTTAGTACTACATTTTTATTTTGATTTCATTTTAGTGAATATTATGTATGTTCTCGCCACGATAATTTTATGGCTGAAATACTGCCGACGTGGCGTTAATAACCAAACAATCAATCAATCAATCATTAATAACCATACAATCAATCAATCAATCAATCAATCAATCAAATATGTCCATATAAAAAGGTGCTAGAATTTTGAGTCCTTATTGAAACTGTACAGCGACATTTACTAATCCAGGGTGAAAAATAGTAATAATAAAAACACCGAACCCTTTTATTTTGTACACCGGCTTGCAGGATTATTTATTAAACAGTGTACATGGACTTGCATTTTGTACACCGGTTATGTCGGATTAAAATTAATAATAAAACACTGTACATGCATTTGCATTTTGTATAGCGATTTTCAGGTAATGAAAAAAACCCCTGCACACTTGCATTTTCGACTGCTTTTGTATAATCATGATTTACATAACCATGTAACATTGAATTCGTTTTTTTTCTTTCACAGAAGTAAAGAAAATCAAATGATAAGTTTTAAAGAAAACTTCGAAAAAATAGAAGTTTACTAATATTAAATAGATATGGGTAACTACGATATGTTTTAATGCTCATTTCAAGGAGTCGCCCCCGAGCATCAGAAACATATTACAACAAAAATCCTGATGAGATCTAAACATTGTGAAATATACAACAACCATATCCGTATTAACTGCAGATTGGAAAAACTTAACTCATTTAAGATAAGCCTTTACTAGATTTTTTTTCAATTTGAGGGGTGGGCAGCACGTGGGGTACCTATTCCTTAATATGTTAGTACAATAATGCGAATTGGTGCATGGTTGCCAAATTTACACGTCAGTGCAAATTGGTGCACATGCAATAGTTGCATATCAGCATACGCCGACATTTTACAGAATGATTCAGTAAACAAAACTGGCATTTTGATTATTATACATTAAGTCGACTGTCATGCATAAATCAGATCAAGGATTCTTATATAATGCAATGAGGAAGCTGCATGTAAATACTTCCGAAAGCAAAATATTAGAATTAGGCCACTCAAAATTAATTAATAGTTCTTCGGATTCGCTCGCTGATAATAATATACTAGTCAAAAAAAAAGAAACGTTACGTCCTTTGTATTTTCAATAGACTTTCAACTTTCAATGACTGTAACTTTTTTAATAATGAATATATCGGCTTGAAATTTTCACAGAATGGTCAGTTAAACCAAAACTGCAGATTTGGCGAAAAAAATAAAAATTCAT
>JAULBM010018326.1:0-11448 GCA_032357055.1 Geukensia granosissima | reverse complement strand
CATCATACTTACAAAAAGTATCATCATACTTACAAAAAGAATCATCATACTTACAAAAAGTATCATCATACTTACAAAAAGTATCATTATACTTACAAAAAGTATCATCATACTTACAAAAAGAATCATCTACTTACAAAAAGAATCATCATACTTACAAAAAGTATCATCATACTTACAAAAAGTATCATCATACTTACAAAAAGAATCATCATACTTACAAAAAGTATCATCATACTTACAAGATGTATCCTTATACTTACAAAAACAATCATTTTACTTTTCACAAGTATCATTATACCTTTAACAATTATCTATCATTATACTTTATATTGTTAACAAGTATCATTATACTTTATATTGTTAACAAGTATCATTATACTTTATATTGTTAACAAGTATCATTATACTTTTGATAAGTCTCGTGATACTTGAGAGAAACATCTTTTATTTATATAAATGACCACATTCCGTAAAAGTATCGTGATACTTTTAACAAGTATCAAGATATTTCTTCATAGTATCACAATACTTCATTAAAGTATCATTATACTTCTTTCAAGTATCACGATACAAGTTAAAACTTTCACGATAGAAAAAGCATCATTATAGTTATATCCTTATTGTGACACCCATAGTAATACCTCTTTCACACCTTATTCGGATGAATTCGCATTAGCGCGTTTAGCCAATGTATAACACCTCGTTTACACCTAATTCGGATTAACTCGCGTTATCGCGTTTAGCAAATTAATATTGTTATTATTGGTCATGCAGTAAACCGAGAAGATTGATTTTCGCCTTTATTTCAAAATCTTCTTTCGTTTTTTTTCACAGTTGATTTTTAATATATAATTTCAACTCTAATTGTGACATTCCCAAACCGAATTAAAAACGGCAGCCAAGAAACGCACTTTTGCATAAAATGCTTCCGCGATTATCCGGTAAATTATAGATCAGTTCCGAACTTTATGATACATAATAATTAATAATTATATTGTAGGTCTCTGGTTAAATGATCTATAATCGCATGTATATAGAAAAAGCATTTATTTTACAGAAATTATTGAAATTACACAACTTATCATCATCTATTTTACAGCATGCCAATCCTTCTATAGCAAAAAAAAAATGTTACCAATTTGTTGAAGAATGTCACAATTTCACCAAGCCTCCTTAAATTTAAAGGACGATATAGTTTTTCAAAATTATTGATCAATATGGTAAGATAAATAAATAATATAAGGCTTTAATAACTAAGTCATCCTGCTAACCCTACGTATCCATCTCTCGCAAATACACCGTGGCAACATATTCTAACTCGACCTAAACAATGTTACTAGATATTGATTTTTCGAACGGTGAGGTAGCTTTTATATATTTTTGTCCCCGCGGTTAATTTTAATGTAATTTCTGGTCACATGACATTTTCCTTGCAATAGCTGCATGGAACAGAAAATATAAACGTGACGACTACGCTTGGTTTTCAGAAATATTAGATTGCAACTTTTTTCTCAAATTAGGGGAAACTGTGAAATGACACAATGTTATAAAAGAGCTAATTACGATATACTTTTTATTCTTTGTATGTATAGGTTTTTTCTAGTTGTCAATGGCGACAGTTAATGCATTGTATGATAATTTGTTGAAATAATTGGCAAAACCGTTATTCATTGGAGATTAAGCTTAAATATATATATATATATATATATGCGCAGATATTTTCCGATGACAGCTGTTTAACAAACGGAAAAAATGTCGTATAATTCCTAATGTTAGACTCAGGTGAAAATTTGATGATTAACGCAAAACAATTATTTATTAAATCTTTTGTGTTTTTCCAATAATATATGGATGATATAGGGTTATTATCTTTGATCATCGATCAGCAGAAGGCAGGTGAACTCTTATTGTGTCACTATGAGAGAGATTCTTGATATTCCATCATTATCTTATAAAGCCGCATTTCCAGACAGCAAAGCCAAAGCCGCAATGGAAAATTTTCCTAATCCGCCAGAAATTAACATGGAATGATTACGAAAGATTTCAAACATATATTTTTATAATATTTTTTTTCAGGATGTATATCTCGGACATAAATCTGTCGTCAAATATTCAATGTATGCCAGTTTTGTGACACAGAGCGAGAGACATTTTGTTGGAAAGCAATTTGACCAATAAATTGAAGAAGCCTAAGAAATGTTAATTGCAACGATGAAATTAAAAGGAAAAGTGGAAATAATAGAAAAATATTGTGTTTATTTTCCGTTAAAAATGAAGTTTGAATGATGTAAATCGATCTTAATTTGACTTTTATCCGTAATTTATTTTGTACATAATAATACAAATATGCTAATTAGCGCAATGGAAGTGATGGGAAATTTACAAGAATAAGGATATATTCTCGATGTATAATTATAGGATAAATCTGAATTGTATGAATAATTGTGAAGAAATAATTTTGAAATAATTACCGGTACAATTTTTTATTTGTCTTTTCTTTCGCGGTAAAAATGTAATTTTATGAATATTTTATAGTAGCTTGCTTATTTGATGAAGAAGTTTTTTGCAAAAAACTTTTTCCAGCAGAAATGGAATTATCCAAGAATTAATGTTTAGTTGTATAAAAAGCATTCGACATGCAGAAAGCGATCAGATTCAACGAAAACCAGCTGCTATATTTAGCCAACAAATCGCGCCAGGAAAATACCATGGCAGGTTTTTTATACAAGAAAAGTTCTGATACTGGGAAGTGGCAATTGCGCTATTTCATACTTTATCAAAATCTATTATTGTACTTTGAAAATGACCAATCAGTGAGGCCGTCTGGAGTTGCACTTTTGGAGGGAAGTTACTGCGACCGCGTGCTGACACCTGCCGCCGTGAAAGGGAAAGACACGGAGAAACAGGTGAGATTATTTTAACCCCTACAACCTTACATGTGTTGTGTAAAAGTGCAAATATGCGTACGAAAATTCTATTGTTAGCTTTTAAATAAAGTGCAACGGTGCATTGCATAATCTGCATGCACTCACCGATGCCTAGGTGGGCTTCAAAGGGAACAGATTTTACAATGTAATCACTGGCAATTGTACATTTTTAAAAAGGGAAAACACACACGAATCCTACGAATGGGGCCATGCATGGGGTTTTGCAATTGATATTATGTGATAAATAGGTTATTGTAATTTTGTATTTACAGGTATATAATTACATAATAGCCAAGGAATTAATTGAAGCTTGCCTTTAAATTTCATTATCATTTTTTCTGAAAAGAAATTAACATGAGTTATGTGAAATATATGTTTTTTTGTTGATGTTGAAAACTTCTTTTTTTAGGAATACTTTGATTTTTTTTATAAATAATCAAATCTGTATATCAGTTATTAAACAACAATTCTTTTTAGTTCTCTTGTCTTTTTTGTCTAGTTGTTTTTAAAATATATTCTGTCACTTGTTTCAATAGTATAAATTGAAAAGGGAAATACTGCAGGGTCATAATTTTTACCAATCCAAAATATTTATGTAGAGAAAATTCAGTTCATGGATATTTGAAAAATTCATAAAAGGTGCAGATTTACAATAAAGTTACGACTTCAATTATATTTCAATTAATTATATTTCAATGATTGATGTCGGAATATTGGATGCACAACAAGTTGAAAGCACAATGTAGTATTTATTCAATAAAGTAACTAAATACAAGAAGTTGAAATAGAAACTTCCCATTTAAGATGTTTTCAGATATAGTTTCTGTAAAGGAAGAATTATCTTCGAAACGGTTTAAGGAATATATGACATAATTTTTTGCTGCAGTGTTAGAATTATCTCCCTTCCTTGATGATCCATTTGACCATACAAAAGTACAAAGTACTGCCAAATGTTCATGTGATTTCCAATATTTCAAATTATGGGAAGATTTCCTTTAAGTGAATAGTCATTATTTTTCTCCGGGGGAGGCCAGCAAATTGAAAAATGATCCGGTAAAAAAATAACTTACCTCCCCTTTTCTAAACAGAAATATTCTCACCCCCTCTCTCAACTACCAAAGAAGTCATCCCCCACCCCTTTGCATTTTGCATAAAAAGCTTAATTACACATATAAAATTCTAGATATTGCACAAGTACATGTGTAAATGAGTTTTCTTTACAAAAAATCATGTCGCCCCCTCAGAAATTAGTCAAAAAATACATCACTCCCTTTCAAGTACTGCTATTTTTTTCTTTGACCCCCTACTTTTTTTGCCGGCCCACCCCTGGATATAAATAATGACCGGTCTGTAATCACCCCTCAATGTATGTCTTTGGTTATTCTGTCAACCAAAGGGGTCCCGAAAGGAAGGCTTACCCAAATTATTTACACATTTATATATATTTTTTTCTTGTGTTTATTTATAAGAATTTTAATGTTCCACTGAAACATATTTAATGTTCCACTGTGAAACATATTTAATGTTCCACTGTGAAACATATTTAATGTTCCACTGGAACATAGAGGTTAGGCCAGACAATAATTTATGCATTTTTAGGCTTCATGCTTACATTTATCTACTTAGGGTATGTAGATGCAGTATCAGTTGATGTTTTGGATAAAATTGAAACCCTTAACACATTTTCTTTTGTTTTACTGAAACTTTTGTTCCTTTCTAATATAACTTTCATTTTACTTCTTTCAAGAACATGACAAATGTCAACATATACAGTACATTCAGAGAGTTTTGTACGAAAAACTCTTAAAGCTGGTGAAATTTCTCTGACATTCTTCAAGTTTTGCCAGCAATCGCCGAGAGTGTTTTTCATACAAACAAAAAACTCCAAAGCTTGTAAAATTTCTCTGCTTTTCTCCAACTTCCTCCGAAATATCAACAGCAATTTCAGAGGTCAGGCTACAGTGTTTTTCATACAGAACTCGCTGTGTGTACTGTATTTGTTTCTAATAAGAATAAAACATGTTGCTATGGAATATTTCATTATAGTTATTCTAAAGAACATATTGGAAATAAGTTATACTTTTGGCATTAACAAATATAACAATAAAAGTTCTGGAGGTATTAATATAATATTTCTTCTACTGGAACTTCTGGACTATGACTTGACAAGTACATTGAACATGTACAAATGAACATACACATAATGTACTTGTACAGTTGCATTAAAATTGTACAGGATCACAATGATTAATTTAATCATGGACTGTCGAAGAACTCAAAATGTTTACTTAATTTACTTCAATATTTCAGTTTAAACTACTTAAACACAGTCCATCCATAGAACAGGAAAGAATTGATGAAATGGGAAAAATTAAATAATATGGAAATACATTAGTGTCAATTAAAAGGGTGATTTCCTGAACTGTTGATTTAACTCTCGTTTAATGTATTAGATATAGAGCAAGAACAAAAATCCAAATGATTTTAAAGTCAATTTATTTACATAATCTTTTTTCCATAATCTTTTAAGATTTCTCTTTTATGCCAACAACCCGGAATGTTTCACAAGCTATTTACATGTGTGTATATTCAATAAATCTATAGAGGAACATTATTAATATTAAGAGCGTGAAATGATGCGATACTAGGATTCGATGAAACTAAGTGAAATGATTGTTAACGCTATTATATTGTAGTTTTGCGTCAATTATGTTAGCCAATATTTCAGAATAGTATTGAACATGGTTTCTTTAGTGTTGCATATGTTTACATATTGGAAACAGTTGGGTTTATGTCACAGGTTCGTAAACCAGGACAATTTGATGTTAATTGATATTCATATTTAGTTGCAGCTAGCATGTCAATTTCAAGCTCCGAACACAACAGGAAATTCAGGTGAATAATTTAACCAAACAATTAAAAGCAATTTTCTCTTAAATAAAGCCAAATGTCACAAACATTATAAAGGACTAGCATTTATTGAACATTTTGTTCACTCCTGAAATGGGGAGTAAATAAACAACAAAGCAATTGAAAGGTACATGCGTTCTTACCTATCGACCATCATTCTTACTGTAACTATTGAGCATTGTCGGTCATTGTTGTACATATCCTTTTAACCTTGTTTAAGTAAGTAAGTAATGACTTTATTTATAGAGGGTTACACAGTTAGCAAGAAAACAGCTAATCTTCCCTGAGGCCCTTAACTGACTTTTAATGCCCAATTGCTAGTTTTTTGCCAAAAATAGGCGGGAATAAATTTTGGGGGGGATGTAACATGAGCAGACTGGGATAGAAATCTAGGAATAAAAGTATTATATGATCTGCAGACTTTTTTATTGATCTGAATATTAGAAGGATCTGATTAAAAAACATTGGTGCCCCAGAAGGGTACCCCCTACAGGTAACAAGGTCACATTTCAGGAAGACCTCAGGTCACTTAGGCAAATAAGACAGGTCACCAAAGGTTGATTTATCACACAATTTGAATGTCACATGTCACCATAAAATCATATGGTTGGTCACAATGTCAGATTTAACCCTCTTGGAGTATTATAATTATTTTACTAAAAAACAGTAAGATACTAAGTTACCCTGGTAAATTAAAACTTGATATTTCACATGTGAGATAAACATGTTATTTCACTCTAGGCAGTGAAATAACAATTGATGCATCAAGGCATATTTAATTCTAATTCACCTCCAATTCAAACAGAAGAAACTGCATTTATTCAATTTAAACTAAAGTTATACTTCTGGCAGTGAAATTAACAGTATAACTAATCATTTGGAATTTGAATCTCTTCTACAACTCAAAAACAACTTATAACAAATGCACTAAAGGTGCTCTTGTAATTTGAAGAGTAGTTCAGTTATGTGTTTTTAGGTATTCCAAATTATAAGTAGTTATTTTATACATGTATTCCCAAGAAACAATCTTGAGGCTGTCTGTCACATACATGTATGTTCCACCATCTTTGTCAGATTCATCAAAAATCTCTGGTTTTATCTAATTTTTCATAGCAAAAATTTTTTTCTCAATGATTACAAAGTTTTCCTCTCAGAATTTCATTAGTTCAAAACACATCTTTAAAATATCTATTTGAGATGTTCATATTTAAAAAAAAAAACAATTGAATAGTTAAAAAAAACCTATGAACATTTTAGATAAACTTTTATGTATACATGTATATTTATTTGACTGGATAATGGTTGCCTCATTTCATTTTTGGGGCCTTTAAAAGCTTTCTTTACGGTGTGGATATGTGTCCATTATTGATCAAGGCTGTCTCAAAGACAAAAATACTGTAACAGTGACTTCTTTCCACCACAAACATTCTTTCCGGTTGGATATAATGGCCTAGAATATAATTTCCAGTACTTATCTACACTTAGGGAATTCACGTGGACAGAATAAGGTGCACTAGTGTGTTTTATCCACTTAGTAGAAACAAACAAGTAATCCGTAAATTTACACCTGGAATAAATCTACCCATACAATACCACCTCTCTTTTTTCTTTTTTTTTTGCCACATTGTCAAATTCTGATGTCTGAAACACAAATATGCTGACCCACTTTTTCCCCCAACTATTTTGTTCCATTGAATGTAAATTAAATTTAAGAAAAAATCTTTGGCAATCATTTTAAAACAGCATAATTTTCAAATCCTTAAAAGAAATTTTTAATCATGGCCCAATCTTAGCAATTATTGCATCTCCATATATTTAAAAGAAAGAATATGAAATTTATGCCAGAAAGACACAATCTTTTCTGGATTTACCTTCATCCGTCATGCTTGGGGACCTAAAATAGAAAGATGTTTGCGTGTCAACCGTTTGGCTTTCGTTTGCTGAGATGACCTTTCGGGCAGGAAACAAATGCACATTGAATATATTTTCCAAACAAACCACAGGTTCATTTATAATTCAAATGTTTGCAAAATTTTATGACATAAATATTGATTTTGACACCTTTTGAACTTTCCAGAGGGAACACTGCCAGTTATTATTTTAATTATGGGGAAGGCTTTTATATACATATAGTTATTACAACATAGTACGTAAGCTTGAGAATGTTTGTATGTATGGCTTCATTTCTTGAGTGTTTTTTTAATAAATTTACACCATACATCATGTATATGTGAGATATTTAAAAGGGTGGGATTGTAATATTCGTAATGCTTTGTTAGATTGACAAATTATTGTAAGATTGGCAAAGTATTAAAATTATTGTAAGATTGGCAAAGTTTTAAAATTATTGTAAAATTAGCAAAGTATTAAAATTATTGTAAGATTGGCTAAGTATTAAAATTTCATTGAAAGAATGAATAATAACAGAAATTAACCAATATAAATTGACAAAACTTAGTTCTAACTAAACATAAACCATTTTAAAATATTTAATGTTTGCTTCTGTTTACTGTCATTTTAACTTTTGTTTTCATCCCAATAAAGTTTTAAGTTTTAACTTCCTGCCGTCTTCTTTTCATTGTCAGTTGTAACACTCTGTAGTCTTCTGATTTACTGTCAGTTGCTCTATTATTTGTCAGTTTTAACTTTGTATTGCTATCTGTATTGTTTTTCAGTTTTAACTCTCTGTTAACTTCTGTTGACTGTCAGTATTAACTCTGTTGTCACCTCAATAAACTGTCAATTTTTGCTTCAGTTGTATGTCAGTTTTCAATTTCAGAAATCAGCTGTTGACACTGTCACTTTTAACATTCGTAATCTGCTGTTGGCTGTCAGTTTTTACTTTTTGTTTTTTTCTCAATTATTCCCTTGTTGTAACTTTCTATTGTTTTCTATTGGTTGTCAGTTTTAACTTTGATACCTTTTTAGGTATCAGGTTTAACCTTTTGTTATCACTTATAGTTACTGTCAATTTTAGCTGTCTGCTTGTACTTTTGTTTGGTTGTCAGTTTTAACTTTCTGTTATCAATTTTTTGTTGACTGTCAGGTGTCTGGTTTAAAGCATCAAATTCAACTATTATAACATATTCACAGACTCAGTAAATGGAAGCCAACATAATTTTTATCAGATTAATAATAGTTAGGTAATATTGACTGAACTTTTTTCCACGATTAGACATATATTTTGTCTGACAGTCTTCATATTTTATTCACAGACACATGGTACAATGACCTGATTTTGACATTAATCACTGACTTTTCTCTAAAAGTGTTCATGCCATAAAATGTTTCCTGGAACTTGATGACCCATGTTTATGCAATAGGGATAATCGATAAAAAATATATAAATGATTGACAATGAATATTAACTCGTGTATATCTGTAAACTGAAGTAAACAGGGGAGGATCATTAAATGAGTTATGTCAGACAAGAATTTTAAGAGGCAGACAAATGTAATAAAGAAGGGACAGACAAGACCATAAGCTGGAAACAGAAGAGAAACTGCTGAACAAAAAACACTATGTAGATAACTAGAGCTTGAGCTACACAAACCCTATAAAAATAAGGGTAAGGAGCTTCTGTTCCACAAGTGGCACCTGTTAAGATAATAGCAATCAAATCTGGTGGCTAGTTGCAATTATTGATGGTATTCAAAACCGCTTTACCCAATATCTTTTCATTTTCATCAGAAATAAATTGAAGTAACCACAGTGGGAAGAAAACTTACTACATTATTTGCTATTTTAAGCCTCAAATAAATGCACCAATGGTATCCCTTTACGCTACTTCTTAGATTTAAATTTAAAATTTTGTTGTTACCAATGTGTAAACGAAGCAATCAATTTTTTTTCTTTCTGGATTATAAAATGTGTTTCTGGTATACATCTTGTGGGAACACTCGTCTGGATAGAACAGACTCCTTTGGCAATTTGGAATTGGTGTATGAAATTCTGTTTATCACTTGAACCAAGGAGGTTTTACTGGACATGGGGAAGCAACTCAAGGTCAAAGTACTTTAAACACCTTCATCATTTCGGAAACTTATTCTAATTGATCACAAGAAATTTCATGAATGAATTTCATTTATTGGAGATTTTAATAGATGAACATGAAGTTTAATAAAGACATGAACATTTATTCAAATGTAATTTTTGTTTTTAATAACCTATTCAAGAAAAGTAACTCAGTCAGTCAGTGCTGGAGGTACTTTAAACAGCAGAACGTTTTAAGACATGTCAGAAGTGTATTTAATTTTGCTTTGATTTTGTCTCACTGTTATCTGTAGCTTAGATTTTATTCCTAGCTCAGCTAATTTAGAATACAGTAGTTTATTATAGCTTATTACATATGTTAATGGCTTTATTTTAATAATTTCGTTTGATTAAATGCATTCAGCTGACATTCCTTAAACTCTGATGTTGTTTGATTAAAATCAGTATAACTTCTTTGACTTTTGCTTTTACTTTCAATCCAATTTTAGAATATTGTTTTTAATCAAACAATATCACAATCATGCAATACTTTTGTATTAGCAAAAATGTGTTTATCTTACCCCGCGTTTGTGTTCTTCAATGCACAGATGTATTGTCGTCGACATCTAGCAAAGAATTCCGCTCAAACCGGTGCTTGGGGCCATCTTGAACCTACAGTGAGATTTGAGTTTTTACCCCATGTTGAAGGCCTCACTGTGACTTTGAGATGAAGAACAGCAATCAAAGTGCTGGAAATTTCTTGTACATATGAGATTTTTGTGTCATGAAAATTTACTCCATATCCCCCCTTTTTTCTGTTTAAGAGACCAAAAAGCTATATTGAATTTTGCCTTCTGCCTCAGTCAATACTGATTTTTGGTGTTTTTGAATTCATATCAACCTCCACAAAAGACTATAATTGAATAATTTTTTTTTTATCTGCATGGTCATTGTTTGAAAACCATCTTGGTCAGTTTATCAGAACTTTGCTCGGCTGAGAGGGTGAGTAGTGGTTATATAAAAAATATAGATGATGCAAATGTAAACGCCCCTTCAAAGGTTTTCTTCTATGCAAAGGTAAAAATTGCCATTGAGTCCAGCTCAGTTGGAGCTGTGCTTTATTATGATTAATATCATTAAACCGAAACAAACTTTCAAAGTTCAATTAATACAATCACTACATGAACTCATGTTAAGAGGCATCAAAACAAATTACAATTCTGACAAAAATAATCATATCTAGGTATTTACCATTCCTGGCAGTAGAAGGCTACAGTTGATTGAACGATTGAATGTTTCTGAACATCCAGCAGCAAATATTTCATGCATATTCAAGACGAGAACATATTATTGACTGATGACGAATGCGACTTGAAGCCAAATTATGAACATGCTAGCTCATTTTAAGCAAAAGTCTGCATGAAGACATGCCACTTTAAATACCTATGATCACATTATTCTGACCATGCCCGTAGCCAGAAATTTTCAAAGGGGGGTTACATCGACTCGCAAAGCGACCTTTACGGCTTGGTTTCTGGGGAATGTGGTGCAAAATCCTACAATCTAGACATTTCTTGGCACTATTTTTGCATTTCAGTTCTGTTTTTTAGACTTTAATAGTCAGACTTCAATCTGA
>JAULBM010018315.1:0-11448 GCA_032357055.1 Geukensia granosissima | reverse complement strand
TTTACAAAATCTGCACCATAATTTTTTGTGACGACAAACCTCATCATGAAGCACATAATGTGTACTTTCGATTGATACATAAATTAGCACTGTGTCAGATAGGTTGATTAAAAATGAAATTTTTGTTTCCTTGTCACCCGTCTACTAGTACTATTTCTGAGAAAACAAAAACTTTGATGCAACTTAAACAATAAGGCCTATATTTTAAGTTGAAAACTGTTTCCTCTTAACAACCTTCAGGTCAAGGTCATAAAAATTTGCATCTGAAATATGCATTGTTTTTTAATCCAACCTCATATATCAATTTTATTGAGTTATCAAATATAGTTTCTGAGAAAGCTAAAACTTGGACTCAACTTCCAAAGAAAGCAGGCTTTTTTAATCTAAAACTGTTTCTCCGGGGTGACCTTGAACCTAGTGTCACCATAATTTTGGACTCTGATGGATGTACATCTCAATAACAATCATGCCACATCAATTTTCATTCCACAGTTATGTGGCCTAGACCAAACTGTCATAATAACTTTATTTTCTGCTCAATCAATAACTTACGTAATTTTTTGGCAAAACTATTTTTAATGGCAAGTGGTATTTTTGTTTACATATACAATACACGTACATTGCCAGAAAATATCAAATTTATTTGTATAAGCTTCAGAAACAGTAAAATGTTGCGAGGCTTCGCTGAGCATTTTTACCCGTTTCGCAGCGAGTACAAATGAAATTGATACATGTATCTTCTGGCAATGTGCATGTATTGTTTTTATCCTGCAATTCTTAAAAGGTAGATAAATGGACAATTTTCTTTGTAAAAATTGTCAGATCGTTTCTTTATTATTACATTTCTTAAGAACGGGTAAGTGTTTGAAGACATAATGCGGAAGGGATAACAGGAGACAATATTATGCTACGGTACGAACACCAACGCAATATTCTTCACTCGTATTTGTATTAAAAAACTAAAATAAAAAGCTTAATTGCAGGATAAACTTATTTATTAAGCAGTACACCCTTTTTTCCTATACATTTATTATGATATCAGCCCAATCCTACGTTATTTGAACTGATGAGAACTGATGATTAATTAATTCGTATTTTAATATACACTTGCTTCATTGCAATACACCCTTTTTTCCTGTATTATGATATCACCAATTACATAATTTTTATGTAAATGAAACAAGCATCAAAGTTTTATCCAACACACTTCATTCATTATATTTTAGTGGTTTTTTTATATTTGATCAATTATATTTTCTTTAATCTGAAAATTATTTTAAAACAACCAACAATATACATGCCAATGGCCAATCGAGCTATTGTTACCCCACTACACTTTAGATCTGTATCGATATTTAAAATACAAATGGGGTATTCATTTAAGTAATCATTACATCTATATCCAGGGGACACAATCATCATAAATCTAAATTTTATTGAACATAATAAATATGGATGGTCTTGAACTGTGCTTACATATAATGCGACACTCTAATAAATCACGTAGTGAAGAGACATAATTTGCATAAAATATATTATATTTGAACTCACCCTTCCCAACTTTTTGACACTGTTAGTTTGTGTAGTCTTTTGCCTTGGGCTTGGTTTACGAATAATTTTTGTTGACATTTTCGATTTTATTATAAACCTTCCATGCACTAAATAAAACCATAGGAATCATTTATCTTTCTGGCATTAAACACAATCCATCACAATATACAACACATATATATATATATGTGTGTATCAAAACCACTTTACAAATGCACCTTGATCAACAGAATATCCCAATACATGTATGTCTCCATTCACTTTTTTCAAGCAAATGAACTCCCCTGTTTAATGCTTTCAGCCTCTTATTAAAACACTGTCCTGATAATCATTTTAAAATGAAATATCACAGAATCTCTTCAATGATGTTCATGCACTTTATAAATCACCAAACACCTAGACAATACTATCCCCAAAATGTGCATAATTTACATTTAGTTCACATTAGTTTATAATTTAAGTAGACCCACAGTAACACTGAAGAAAATCACATCCAATTATAAATGAATTAGATTTGTTTACAAATAAGTAATTTATTCCATTCATTAATTCAACACAATATGATTTTCTACATGAATAGCAGAACTGATTGTTTATAAAATATATCCACCGCGGACTTGTATCGGCTCGTCCTATCAGAATCCCCGGTCTTAAAGTTCCTGTCGATATTTACATTATTGTGTTGGCTGTCCCATTACCTATCAATTAAGCAAGCACCTGTTGACAAATGTTATAATCAGTCTACCTGTCTTAATCTATCTGATGATTACAAACTGACCACAGAATATCTTCCATTCATACAACCGTGAATTTTACCCTCTCAGTGATTGTACCATTAAAAGTATTTATATTTTCTCATCCCATATTTTTTTCATTTTTCTTTAATGAAAACCACGAGAAACCTCCCTGAGAACTTTTTACATAGGTCACTGGACAATTTCAATTGAAAACATTTAGTTCCTTATTAAATGTGTGAATGAAATTTGATATGTAATTTTCAACTACAAAACCTGTCAAACTATTTCTTATTAAGTTCCCTACTTTTTGTTGGAAAGTATTTCCTCATAAAATAATGTATTTTTACATGTAAAACTATCTTGTGACAGTTTCCTAGTAATATAAAGTCTTTTTATTCAACTTTAAATTTACAAAATTGTACAAAATTGTGGGATCAAGTAACAAGATTCACTAAATACCCTGCTATTTTACACAGCTGAGTGAGTGTATATATAGAAAGTACATTGATATACCTATGTTTTACCTGCCCATGTGTAATTTTACACCTGCTGTGACAGAAAATGTCTGTTTATCCTTTATTTCATGCAGAAATCATATGAAAGTTGTAATTTTGAGGGGGTGGAGTTGAAAAAAAATGGGAAAGTCTTGAGAAAAAATATATAAATATGGGTGGTCAAGTGGATTTTGGTCTTAAAATACTTCACTTTCATTTTCTTAGAGAACCACTTGGGTATAATATGAAATTTAAGAAATACTTAGGTATTGTAGCACTAACATTTAATAAACACTTGTGTTTTATTTGTAGTTAAATTTCAAACTTGTCGACCACACAGTATTTTAGACATTTATGTAAACCATAACCCTAAAACTTTTACAGATAAAATGTAGGTCAATGGACATTGAACTAGGACAATCCCTGTTTTATCCAAACACCTTTTCCACACAGCTACATAGACCTATAATTCATTTCCAACTGGGATTTTTTATATTTCCTTCTTTATAATCTGTTTACAAATGTATCTAGCAAATGGTAGGTTATGATGTATGTGCTTGATTTTAGGGAATGCAATTCAGGGAACCCCATTAAAATTGGATTACATACTTAAGAAATTAATAAATTAAAATAAAATACATGCGTAAGAAAGATCATTTGGTTGTTCCATAATAAAACCAGAGGCTCCAAGAAGCCTGTATTGATCACATACAGCAAGTCTGTAAAGGTCTTGATAAGCATTGTTTTTCTTTATCAAGGTTTGGTAGAGGACCATTCTGCTTAAGTTTGATTCTAACTGGCTAATCAGTTTCAAACAAGTATTTTAAGTTAATTCATATGAAATATCATGTTGAAATAAGTGTTGCTGTGGCAGCCATCTTTCTTGGTTGGTAGGTGGGTATGCCGGATAAAATTTTGGCAGATGTCCAAGTTAAGTATCAATCTACGAAAATTTAGTTTTAATTGGGTCCCATACTTAAAAAGGTAAGGTGTGGTGGCCATTTCTGGTAATTGATGGGGTTGTAATTTGGTAGAGCATCAACTATAGACCATTCCGTTTGGTTCATCAGTTTCAAACTTGAAGATATTTTGGTGATTTCCTAAAGAGTCACATGTTTAACTACAAAAAAATGTAGATTTGGATGTGGTGACTATCTTGGTTGGTCAGTGGGTATTTCAGATGTCTAAGAAGGGAAGCACCTAGGGACCATTCTGCTGAAGTTTGGTTCTTTTTATCAAAGTAGATTCATAGGAGAAATTAATTGAGTCATTGCGGCCATCTTTGTTAGCAGACAGGGTCAGCACTTAAGTCAATCATAGGATATAAAGAGTCTTCACAGTACTGTTTATTTTTTGAAATGTTTCAAGTAATACATGAATAATCTTCTCATGCACAATTTATTTATCTATTATGCCTTTTTCTCTTAATTCTACTTTAACTTGATTCTAAACATTAATTCATGATATTGGAAACAAGTTATTTATAGTTTTTTTTTAAATGAGAAATTTCCCACATAAACATCAATGCATGTATCCTGTTCAAAGGGAGATAATGCTAAAAACTTTTTACAATAGGTAACATGATTTTGAAAATGCATGTTAAACCAACATGCACTTAAGATGGAAATATTTAACTTAAGATGAAAGGACCTCATAAAATGTTCAGAAACAGGTTTTCTTTCTGAATGCCACACTTGCTTTGATTCATTAGGAATACTGTACAAGATACTTACCTATGCTGAAATAATTTCTGCTTTGCTTTCAACACATTTCAGTCAAAGCTTGATTTTAAACTGGCCAACTGTTTTCAGATAAGAAAAAGAAATTCAGAAAAATAAATATTAAATTCTATTGCAAATTCAGAAAAAAAACATTAAGTTTTATTACATATGGGGTTTTCAAAAGGTCAAATAATTCTAAAACCGAGGTGATTAACAAGCCAAGCGGGATACAACCTCAGCATGTTGAGATGTGAAAGGTGAACAAATGAACCATTAAGAAAGTGTGGATACAGTATTTTGATGGACACAGTAAAGTGATAACACAGTTATAAGACTGGATCAGTGATCATTTTGACCCCCATTATCTTCAAAACTGGTGTTACTTTGTTGCATATTCATAAGAAATGATTTGGAAAACCCAGATCAAAATCAGATTAAAAATTTTTAAAATCCCATATTATGGAGAAAATTGAATTTTCTAACCACTTTGACCCCTTTTACTGTAAAAAATATGAGATAAAGAAAACCAATTGACATACTGCTGAAAGCTCTCATAGAGAGGACTAAAATGAAAAAAAAAAACCATCAAAATCAGATGAAAAATAAAAATTTCTCATCTCCTCAAAAATCACATTTTTTTAACCATTTGACACTATGGTAAATGCTACAAACAAAATGCTTGGAATAACTGTCATTGCATTATGGGGTCTTTTCCCTTTCATTTGTGCAGGTAGTTAAAGTTATTTAAAGTTTTTTTTCTCCAAAAAAAAGGAGTAGGATCTCTGACATTTACTCCATATCTTTTCATTCTCATATAGCCTGTTCACACTGTACAAGAATTTATATCGCTTTAAGAAAATCGCCTCTGATTCGCATTAATTATATCGACTTGGATGTCAGTTCTGTTTAGACTAGTATGTTTTTGTCATTAAACTGAGTACATAACCTAACCATTATCAATATAATTATGTTATTTTTAGCAAAGGGGGTTTCTTGTGATTTTGCGCCTTGAAAATGGCGGCAATAACAAAAATGAAAAAGGCAATAATTTTGCAAAGTTTAAACAAAAAAAGGCATTTTAGGCAGACATTTCAAAATAAGGATTATCAACATAGACAGAGAAAGCAAAGGTTGGCTTTTGTTTTCATTATAACTCTATTATATAATGCGTTTTTATCTTCTTGTGTCAATGAACGGACAATATGGTGTAAGCAAAGGTCCAAGTTTTTTTGGAATAACACTGTCAACCACATTTTTACCGATCGAGATTGGATTGAAAATTTTAGAATGAAAAAAAGGACTTTTGAATATTTATGTAATCAGCTAAGACCGTACATTGCAAAACAACAGACACATCTTCGGGAACCAATAAGTGTTGAGCAACGCGTTGCAATAACTCTGTGGTATTTGTCAACAGGATCAGGTTATAGGACCATTGCTTGGTTATTTGGTGTATCAAAAGCATCCTTGAGTATAATTGTAAGAGAGGTATGCACTGCCATCCAACAAAAATTGCAGAGTAGACTTATTAAACTCCCGGCAGGTGACAATTTGGAACAAATTTTAACAGGATTTGAGATAAATTGGGGATTTCCACAATGCTTTGGTGCAATTGATGGATCTCATATTCCAGTTACACCTCCTTCACATTGTAGAACTGATTATTACAATAGAAAAGGACACTACTCAATAATTTTACAAGGACTTGTTGATTACAGATATTTGTTCACAAATATATTTGTTGGATGGCCTGGTAAAGTTCATGATGCTCGAGTGTTTAGAAATTCTACAATTTTCAGGAAAGGATCAAATGGAACTTTAGTGAATCAACAGCATCGTAATATTAATGGCGTAAATGTCCCTACAACTATTATTGCTGATGCAGCTTATCCATTATTACAATGGCTCATGAAGCCCTTCCCAGACAATGGCCGCTTAACCGACAATCAGAAGAATTTTAATTATAGACTCAGTCGTGCCAGAATGGTCGTGGAAAATGCATTTGGTCGTTTAAAAGGACGATGGCGTGTTCTTTTGCATAAAACCGAAATAGACATCAATTTAGTACCTATAGTTGTATCTGCTTGTTGTGTTCTTCACAATCTCTGTGAAATTTGGGGAGAAGAATTTCCAGATCAGTGGTTAGATGGTGTTGAAAATGACAATGTTCAACCTAATAACAATGATCACATGGAAAGGGATGACACGGCCAAAAATATTCGAGATGCATTAATGACTTATTTCGCGAATCACTAATGTCAATTGAATCTGGTGGAAAAAAAAGATTAAAAATGTTAAATTTTGTTATCCATTTATGTCATTTTACTTCTAATTTTACAAATTTTTGAATGTTTTTCCAATGTCAAAAGAGTAATCCTCACTGTTTTGATCAAAAGAGCTTGATGCTGGTGGTTGGTGTTGGTATGGTTGATGCAAATGTGGCGAAACTGGCATTTGGTATGGATGCCTTGTTGATGGTGAACTGTGATACATAGAATAGTTAGGAGACGCTGGAACTCCTGTCCCTGAAGCTCCTACACCAGATAAAAGCTGAATTATCCTTAATTCATGTTCCCTCTCTTTTTCTTTTTCTTTTGCCTGTAACTCAAGTTCTTCTTTCCTTCTTTTATTTTCCCTTTCCTCCTGTTCAGCTTGAAATTTTAGAAACTGGCTCATTGAACTTTCCATCATGGCTTCCATCCTCTGTATGCTACTTCGTTTTTTGCCTTTGTTGGATGATGTTGTTGGAGATTTAACCGTGTCATCTTTTTTGTTGCTAATTCCACTTTTACTTTGTTTGTTTTCTGAGTTTTTTGTGATGTTTACCAGCTCTTCATTAGTGTCATCATTGTCACTTACAGATGCCTTTGAATCTACAAATAAAATGATTAAAGCTTTGTTACATGGTGAATTATCAAACAGGGTAAGAATTTTGGTTCAATTGGCATCATATTCATACCATATTTTTATTATTAGTAGTTTTATTTTACTCTACAAAATTGTGAGAAAGAAATATTACATACAAATCAATATAAAAGACAATTATAAGTATACAAGCCAAATTCAAAATAAAAAAACATCATGAGATAACTTATAAAGTATACAGTGTTATATTTAACACTCTCTTTACTACTCTATGAAATACAAATGTTCCAAAATTAATTTAATTCTTATAATTCTCATTAAATATAAATTTAAAAATAATTATATTTAAAAAATATCTTACCTTTTGCAGCAGTCTTTTCATTGTTCTCTTCCTCATTTTCGGATTCATCAACTTCTGTTTCGTCGGCGTTATCTTTGGGGTTTTCGGAGGAATCCACTAATATTTCTGGATTTGCTGCTGGTCGGTGTCCAAGAATTTTGTCAAGTTCATCAAAAAACTTGAAAGTTTTTCGTCCTGACCCCGATTTATAATTTTCTTTTTTACACTGGAAATATTCCGTCTTGAGAGATTTTATTTTGGTTCTGCATTGCTTCCAAGTCCTATTATAGTCATGTTCTCCTAGTTCTTTTGAAATTTTTAGATAAATGGGGGAATTCCTCTTTGTTGTTTCGAATTCCTGTTGAATGTTTTGTTTTCCCCATGTTTGGATGAGACATAATGTTTCATCTTTTGACCAAGTTGAACCTCGGTCCTCGGCCATTTTGTGTAACTTAACAAAAGAATTTTTTAGCAGCTACCCACCTTAAAAGTTAGGTACTTTTGGGTGTTTTTCTTCCATTTCATGTGAAATAGTTTTAAAAGTTGAAGAAGATAGTAAAAGAGTTATCAAAATATTCCATTATTATATTACTTTACTTTTTAAGGATTTTTTTATTATACCCGATGTTATTATAAGCACAATTAAATGTAACTATAAATGCATGTCCTGTATGTGCCTTAAAGTTGCAGAAAAACATGTGAAGGTTTATGTTTTGAATATCATGTTTATGGTGGAAATGATGATGTATTGGAAATACCTAATCTTTTTATAGCTGCCAAAACCGTTTTCACTCTACTTAACTGTTTACACATGTTAAATTAAGTCGATGTAAAATTTAAACCGTTTTCGATCCTTGGGTGCCAGGTGGATTTGCTTAAAGCGAATTAATTTTTTGAACCGATTTAAAGTTGATAGTATAAACAGATAAAAAGAATCGAAACCGTTTTTGAAGCGTTTTAACATCACAGTCTAAACAGGCTATTGGTAAGTTTTGGCATTACACATGTACATATTTTTACAGAAAAAATAAGACCGTGAAGACCGTGAAGATAGCGAAAATTAATACAGCGCGAATATTACTACTTTTACAGTATCAAAATGCAAACACTTATTACAGCAATCACCAGACTGCAAATTTTAATTGCTTTTGCTACATATTTTGATATTTATTATGGATTTTTTAACTGTATATCTATTATATATTGTTTGACTTTGATGGCTAATATCATCTTTTAATAGAGATACAATATGTAAAAGTTGAGCTAATAGGGAACCTAATTTTCTATAAGCAAAAATTTCTATGTTGTTTAGAAGATATTAACTGATTTTATTTAGCAAGTTTTGAAATATTATTCTCTTTTACATTCCAGCATGACATTAAAATAAATGATTAAACCTTTTTTATAAACAGTGATATGTTATAAACATGATAGATGTAGACACATATATGCTAGATAAGAATAAGTTTTTAAAATATTCCCATTTCCACACACAAAATTATATGGTCATTCATACCCACAAAAGAAAACTAGTGGATTTTAAATTCTCCTTATATCATATGATTGGTGTTTTTATATATATCTACTGTAAATAAAGCATTTGAACATGGACTTTGAACTTGAAAGTCTGTGGCATATTGCTATGTTTAGTTGTTATTTGTATAGTTTTTAAGAACAACGCTGACATTTAGATATTATATACATTTAAAATAAATATTTTTTGTGTTATAGTAATTTAAGACACATTTTACTTTTGCTTATTGTGACAATTAATACTGAATTGACATGACATTTTCCACTTGAAGTCACATGACCACTACTTTTGAAAAGTGGACTAATTTCCTCAAGGGGGATAATTTTAATGATGTGATTTTAAATAACATTCCATGTTAAGCAAAGTTAAAAATATAGATTTTTTAGATTTTTGTCATACTAACTGAAAATTAACTGTAATTATGCCAAGCCTTTAGGTGACGAGGGCATTAAATTTTACCCTCATCAGTATGTAGATCAATTCTTCAAAGATTTCTCGACTTGTGAAAGTTGGATTGATTTGATTTTTGATATGTAGTCTTAAGTATTATCAAGGTAGGTTGTACCATGTCTCCCCTTTTCAGGTCCATCATAGGGCTACTTCCTGTTTGTCAGAGTGGTGGCATCCTCGTCCCATGGACACATTTTCTCTCTGCTCTAATAACGTTTTACGAGTAAGTTTTAGGTTTTCTTGGCATATACTTATGTGTATAAAAATATTTTTTTTCTAAGGGCCAATTTTTACTAAGCACAACTCATTCCAAGTCAGAATACAGCCTTAATTTAATCTGGATTGAAAGTGAACACACAAATGTCAAAAGACCATGAGTATCTTTAGTATTAATCCCTTTAGATTTAATAATCATTTTGCTTTCATGCTACAGTTTATTCCAGATTATCTTAGTCCAGATTAAATTAACCTGGTTAAATTAAACCTAGTGTGAGCACAATGTGATTTTTCCACATTTACCTTAGTTAATCTGGATTATCTATTCTAGTGTAGTGTGAACAGGCCCTAAAACTCCTTGGTGAAAAGAACATCTATTGGTAGCCAAGGAAATCATCCATTTATCTTACCTCTAAATAACTATTATATATATATATATATATATAAAAATTGCATAGTTTACAGTCATTATTGTGATGGGTTAATTGGGACAAAGCTAAAAATTTAAAGTTTAAGCTCTCTCAATTGTAGAAAATCTGGTTATCAATGGGTACCAATGTTAGATTTTCTGTTAACAAATTTATAAACTCCAGAAAAAAAAATGATTTAAATTTACAATCTGATTTAAATCATATTCTCATCTTGCTTCCATTTACTGATATTTCGTGGGGTGGGAATCTGAATGACCTAGGGATAGATGGATAGATTGCACAGTCATTTTGTCGCTTCCAGTATCTTGGAAATAATTACAAAAAAATGATTGGTCAATTTATCCATTGACCCTAGGTCATTCACACAGGTATGTCTATGGCATTTCATCAGATTCTCACAACGCGACATATCAGTAAATAGGAGCAAAATGAGAATATGTTTTTTATCAAATTGTTAATTTTATAACATAGTTTCATTTACCAAACATTACACATAGAACAAAGAAATGCAAAGTTTTTAAAAAAATTTGTAAAACTTTTGAAGGTACAAAAATCCTGAACAAATGTATCAATTTTTTTATCTTTCACAAATGCTTTGTGAAATGTATGTTTTTACCATTGTGATTGTGAGTGTAAATTGATCAGTTCAGTATTATATAATGAACTTTTATTTTATATTGTAATTTCGTATTTCCATATGTATTATTTGTTGATATTAATAGCTATATACATGTATCCTAACAAATTTAATGTGAAAAACTTATTATTTGTTGTGATCCTATTTTCCTGGATTTCGTGAGCTGACCAATCCTTGAATTTAATAAGTCAATACAAATTTATTGCAACCTTTACTGTTTTCAAAGGAATAGATTACATGGTCATGGTTTCAACTGAACCTAATTTTGTAATTTATAGGTCAACCAAAGTATGCTGAAGCAGTGAAACCCATAATGCTGTCAATTAAAAATTAACTACCGAATATTAGGTTTACTTGAGTAAATACATAGTAGAAGAAAAAAAAATTAATATCTGTCTTTTTAGCTCACCTGGCCTAAAAGGCCATGTGAGCTTTTCTCATCACTTTGCGTCCGTCGTCCGTCGTCCGTCGT
>JAULBM010018304.1:0-11448 GCA_032357055.1 Geukensia granosissima | reverse complement strand
CATTGGTGCTTTGAGGGCTCGCTGTTTGGTTCTTTGATATCGCTGTATTTTTACCACTCCCGTTTTACCACCAGTTACATTTTCAAGCTCCAAACAGCGGTCAACGTTCGTACCTCAGCTTATAACGTTTTATTCTAGAATATTTGTAAATGAAGTTACATGTAACTGAAATTTATGACAATTCCACACGATAATGTTAAAACGGAAATGCTTTTATTTCCCGCTTAAACAAAAATTTGATAGGGCTTTCTGCAGTGGGGTAAATCGTTATTAGCTAAACCTAGGACGTGTCACCACTGTTTCGGAGTTTGTTACATTTTATCGTTTCAATTTGTTTAGACATTTCTATAAAAGGAAATATTACAACAAAGTTTACAATTAAAAGTTCAAAATATACAAAACATATTCCCAAAATTAGAAGAATTAAAGTATAACATATTACTTTGTACTAAGTGATGCACTGCTAATATTTTGGATGTAAAACTTTTCAAAATAAAGAAAAAAAATTACTAAAACGCCCACCAGTGAAATATACGAGCCAAAAAGACTGCATCGTGGATTTTGATGACCGTATAAATATTGATTGATAATTGCTTTGAAGTATTTAATTGTATCTTATCGAATCTTTGTGATTTAAGATATTCTTAAACTTAGTCTTTTTTATACCATCTCCCCCGACGGCGCCCGAGTTATATAGATAAAACCGTTCGGTTTCTTCGCCTTCAGGTCGAACACCTGCTAAAAGACTGTCCGTTGGTTTGAGCGTGATATATAAATTATTCTACCACCTCTTCGCAAAGGTTGTGCCGGTAAAAAGAATAAACACTAGGTTTCACCGTCCTTGTGGCACAAGTCCTCTAAATTTTGTTTTGAAATTCTACCTGCTGGTTCTCTATTAGTTTATTTTCAGAATTGTGTAGCTATGTAAACCTGGCAAATTATTTAACCAACGTAGCTACAACGGTTACAGGTAAATTTGTTGAAATGACATCATCGATGTAAACTACTTTAGCCTCAGTCCCAAGTCAGTAATTGTTGTCATAGGTTTGTCTTTGTGTTCAATGTTTTGATACATGTACAATTTTGATGATATTCATGTAAGCGCAGTATTGTTTTACGTATAGACTTTTTTTTTTTGGTGCTACTCCGAACTGTTCACAAGGGGGTATTTTACCCTTGTTAAAGACGTTGTGGAGACTCTAGATTTGTAAATCCATCTATTTTTTCGTATTTGATGTGCAGTCTCTCTGACATTTACCCAATATCTTCTCATTTTATAATATGGACTTCATTTTGGGAAAGTAAAACAAATCTTTCAGCGGAAGTTTTAGTAATAATCTTCCCCAAAACAGCTTGGTTATATTCCAGTTCGCTAACCAAGTTCAAAGTTATCGGGTTTTCATTATGTCCAAGTCAGGATTTGCCTTTGTGATGTTCTGTTTGCCAAACAATGTCAAGTTATGTTTAGCATTTAGTTTAATTCTTGCTATTTCTTTGTTTTTTTTTGTAATTTATATCATGGAACCAGTTTCATCCCAAAGGCTACATCTATAATTAAATAGTAACCAGATGTATCCTTTGTTAGATAATCATATAGAACTTATTCAGGTAAGTATGTTCTATAAACAGGAGAACAATCCAGTTTTTGAAGACATTCTATAAAAATTATCAATTTGTCGCGAGTATGCATGATGAAAATTGCCAAGTATTTCTTTTTGTTATCATACGAAAAGATGGAGATTACATTCATCGTTCTCGAAAATTCAACTTGAACTATTTACATGCAATTTTTTTCATTAAGACGTATTTTTAACAAGATAACTACTGTAATACTTTTTGTGAATATTGGTATTATTATCACTTAGCTTGTAGAATTTTGGATATAGAACTTGATGAACCACGGACAGTGATATCATTTGCATAGGGGCCAGGTGAACTGGAAATTTAGTACCAGACCCTTTAAATCAAATGGTTGCTACCTTATGTCGCGAGACCTAATGAATTTTTTTATGAAAAGATGTCTTCCGATTGCAAATATCCTTAAGACATTAAGGCAAATGTTTTGGTCTTTCTAAATGGCTTCCAGTGTTTTATCGATAAAATGAAAGCTAAAATCGGTCTATGGGCTGAAATTCAACAATATCATTTGTATACAATTAATAAAATATTCAAAAATACAATAATTTTCAAAAGCTGTATTTTAAAACACTAATTCTCAAAATCCATATTAATGAAAAGTTGTTAAAGTAATATTTTCTCACCTAAATGTATAATGTCATCCTATCGATGACTTTGGTTGTTGCACAATCACTGTATGTCAATGTCCGCTGTATATATTATGATTACTGGAGTTTAAACAACCAATATTTGATTACAACAAAGTTTTAGGTATTACCATTAACTTTTAATTTTTATATTTTTACGGTTACCGTTGCATTTTATTTCTCCTAATGATGAAGAACCGTGGTCTTCATACTGGGTTTTTAAATTGTTCAACTGTATCTTAAATGAAAACGTATATATATATTTCTTTTCTTTTAAATTAAAATATATATATTTATATTGCTTTTTGGCAGTGAATAGTAATAAATCTAAATGGACATTTTAACAACTCCAAAATCTATTATCGAACAGAAAATGCGAAAATTAGGGAAAATGAAATCAGAATTGGTAAAAATATCTTATGAAAAATCTGTGAAAATTTGAAGGCAATCATTCTTTGAAAACCCGTGCAGTGCAACGATTAACATGTTCAGGGTTCGTTATTTTGGCCACAAAGGACGAGGACAGTTGGCAATCAGAAAGCGGAGCTGTAAGGCTAATGACACATGAAACCACAGAAATTTTAACATCAAGCAGCTTCACGAAAGTGCATGAATTTTTTATCAGATATTGCATGAAAGATTCAATTTTGATGGGTTCATACTTTGTCAACTTGTACACTGAATTTGAGCTCACCTGGCAAAATCCCATCTCTATAACCACTTGGTCAATTGGATAAATATTGATGCAGCATCTATTGGAAGATCCTTTATAAAATTGAACATGACCGCTATAGACGATTTTTGTTTCTGATTGGCTGATACATAAACGTCTTCGAAGTTACGAATTCACGTTTTCCGTGTTTGCTGTAAAGAATTTCTGGTATTTTGTTATAGCTTAGATTGTTCCCAGCTATTATATTGTGTTATAGTAGTCTCAGGTTATGGATATTTCAGAGATGCATGACTAATATACGCCCGATACAGTTGACGGTACACTATATCTTAGTGGGATAGGGAAAATCTAAAAAAAATATTTCTATTTCATTTTTTCAAAAAGGTCAAATTGGCGCTCGACAGGACCGCGATCGCAGTCATATTGTAAATTATAAGCATGGGGAAAGATAAAAAGGGTTACAAATAACATCAACATCATTTATTGCAAATGAAAAAATGGCATGCTGTTTCTTCTCCAAGTTCTGAAAGAATAACTGAAAACTTTTCCCTAAAAAACAAGGAAAACAACCAACGTTTTTTAAATAAAAAAAACATCTAGAAACTGGTGTTCTGCCTGAGCATTTGCATACCCCTGTAAAATTAGCATTTATACTCTGAGCATATCTCACTATTGACCTCCCGCATTACAATTAAACATTTATATATTTTTTCAAAACGAAAATCATGACAATTTTGTCATCTGTCACTTCACAAAGTTTTATCAAAATTATGAGAGTCATTTAGGAGGAATTGTTGACATTTTTGGTGAAAAAAAACTGTCCTGATATCATGAATATTCATTTTCTTCTGCATGAACTGTCTAGCAGTTCATCTGATGACTATCTGCCCTATTCAAGCTATTTAAAACAGCCAAGTCATTTAACAAAATGTTGATGTGCCCTGTGTTTGTTTAAACATTGTATTTCATTTTGTATGTATTACTGTCGGGCAAGTTATGACAGATTTTGTTAGATTTCTTTGCCCGTGTATATCTGTCATTTGTTGATCTTACCCCGCATTTTTGTTCTTCAATGCACAGATGTAGTGTCGTCGACACCTAGCAAAGAATGGTGCTAGGGGTCATCTTGAACTTACAGTGAGGTGCGAGTTTTTACTCCGTGTTGAAGTCCTCACTGTGACATTGAGATGAAGAACAGCTACTTTGCTTGGAATTTTCTTGTACATATTAGAATTTTGTGTCATGAATATTTACTCCATATCCCCCTTTTTCTATAAAATAAAATTCCTCGCCACTTGCACATCATCATATGTCATCTAACAGTCAAAAAATTTGTTAAAAATACATTAAGTATTTTAATAGTAGTTGTGGACAACAGATTGCCCACCCCCATATAGGGGTGAATAAATTACCAAGTCCAAACGTCCATATCTCACCGCATGCACATCTCCATTATTACCGTCTCTCATGAGAGACGGTATAAATAATCAAACGCTTAACAGAGAAGTTTCGGTTAAAATCCGTCCATCAGTAGTCGCTGATTCGTCAGCGACAGCCCGTTATTCGACATTATTGACCATTATTTGGTTAATTTACAGTTTTTCTCTTAATATTAGGCGGCAAACATTTAAGGCATTTTTAGGACGAGTATATGTAAATTTAACAAATAAATACCGTTCGGAATATGACAAAAAGGCTAACTGCGTTTGATTGTCATCAGAAAAATAATGGGAGAGGAACGGAGAATACAGCTATTTGTAGTGGTCGTAGGCATTTTCTTTTTGAGATATATGAAAGGGGTCATTTAGTGTAAGTTATGAATTCTCAAAACACGTTACAAACTATGGTTTACAGACAGACTTTCAGCATTACAGCCCGGCATCCCCTAACCAGAGAAATTTCCCTATCCATCACCCAGAAAACAAGCTGAGTCGATCAGCTCTGTAAGTCGACAAGCCCGGATATTGTTTCAGAGCCGTGATATGATTGTCCATGAGATATACTATCTAAAACGTTTTAATTACAAATATCTACAGGCCGCCCTAAGATCTTCAATTATGGACACATAAAAGGCTGTAAAAGCCCGCAAAATAGAATGTAATGATATTCAAATGTAATAAATATAAATATCGGACAAATAAGTATACAATAGAACACAAGTAACACAACGGTTTTAATATAACGACATTCACTGGATTTAGTTCTTGACTTGGGACAGGAACACAAAGTATTTCGGGATTAGATATGTATATGAGTACTCAATTCTCTCTCAACCTGTGAGAGTTGTGTGACATACCGACATAAATTGATGCATATAAATGACTAATGAACCCTGCTTTTTACAGACCGACAGGATGGGTCAGATTTTAAACGTGCCATCTCACGAAAGCCCACAGAAAAACCTGCAACTTTACTCAGACACTCTATTCTGACTCTGGGTCGGCCAGCTCTTGCTCTTGCTCCCAAATGCTGCGTCATTAGTGGAGAAGAAACAATTCTAATGACTTTGGTTTGACCCGCGAATCGAATCGAAAAGAGCAACTGCACCAGTTTTATAACTTTTGAAGTCTACTCATAGTGCACAGACACTCACAAGAGACAACAAGATTTACCGACCTAGAAAAGGTACTCCGCTGTTTTTGACAGTTAGTCCAAATCCAAACATATTTCATAAAACATGGCTCACCTAAGCTAAAACTAAAGATCAATCAAAACAAGTTCGACTTGATTTAGTAAAAAATACCATTAATAGCAAAAGAAATCAAAGTTTTGTGCAAGTGCCGAAATAAAAAGTATCGACAGCATGCATGAAATAATTTTTTGTGAAAATATTGACAATAATCAATCTTAATGTGAATTATTGAGTAGAGAGTCATGGATGATAAAAAAGAAGACAATATTCAAACATCTTAAATAATTTTATTAAGATAGCATTTCTTTTTTGTTTAAGTTTATTCACGCTCAATTGGTTGTTTTTTTTTTAATAAACGAGCTTTATTTACCACATATTTATAAAGTGATATCTCTTTTTTTTACATTTTTCTGCAATTTCACCCAAGCTTTAGAATTACATGAATTACATCTTTATTGTTAACATATATTTATTCTAATAACAGATCTCCCGTTGTGAGGGAAAACTTGGTTTCCTTATCGGTTGCTTTTTGAGTTTTTAATTAGCAGACAGCAACTGCGAGTATACACTTTTGATGTCGATACTTTTGTTGTATCCTGTATTAAGTTTTAATTATATTTGTTATTGGTTTCCAGTATCGATCTCAAGTGTTAAATTCATTTCAACAGATTTTTATAGTTTGTTTTTTACTGTTGTTTTGTCACACCACTGTCCCAGGTTAGGTGGAGGGATGAGCGCCCACCAACCGGTTTAACGCCGCCACATACTAATGTGCCTGTCCAAAGCCAGGAACCTGTAGCCCAGTGGTTGTTGTTGTTTTGTTAGTAATTTGTTGTTATATATTTTCACCATTATTGCTTTAGAATAGGTCGATTATCGTGTTTAATGTATAGTTTCACAATTTGTATTTCGGGGCCTTTTACACCTTCCGTCATGGTATGGTGGGTGGCTGTCTTATGGACAATCATGCAACAGCTCCTATTTTTATGAGTAGAAAAATATGTACACGGTATGAAGGGGTAAAGGGACGTCAATGCAAAAAATGGGGATGATAAATTTTCTCGCTTGTCGTATATTTTAGTTTTGATTTAACCTTGTGAAACGGAAACATTTACATAAAAATGATAACTGCTAATGTCCGGAAAACTTTACTTAAAATATGTTCTCGATGGTAAATTGTAGTGGCTGGCGTATTTGCAGAAGAACGCGTTATTGAATGCACTATATCGTCAAGATAGCGGTTAGTATCATAATATTTTATATCAAATCATATTTTGTAGGATCGTTATGGAGTTTGGCCATAAACGGGAATTCATAACAGTAGGAATACATCTGCAATTATAGGGACACGGTTGATACTCATACGAATTCCTACAATCTGTCGATAAATTAATCGCCGAAGCTGATGTAAATATTATCAAAAGAAAATTTATTGAAATTATCATCTCAACACAAGTTCAGTAAGTATTTATATTTGTAGTTATCCTTTTCATCAGAGACGAATGTTCAAATACTGTTACAGAAAATATATTTTTGACCTACATGTATTTTATTAAATGCTCACTTATTAAGATATGAAAATTCGTTTTAATAAGGTTATTGGAAAGTGTAGAATAAAGGGTAGAAAAATCGTAAGTATCAACAATTTTCAAAAGGTTTTTCAAAGGATTGGTGTTTTTTAAACATCAAGAACTCCAAAATAGGGTCTCATTATAAATACATGTCTGTTTCGGGTCAAGTCTGTATAACCTTTGTCACGTGCTTATTCTGACCAATCACATAATGTCTTATGCTTGAACGACAGTAGAGTTTTTTAAAAGACACAATGTCATTGATCAGAAAAGCACGTGACAAAGGTTATACAGACTTGACCCTTAACTGACATGTTTTATAGCCAAAGGCAAAATAAACAAATAGAAAAAGATCGTAGGGTCAAATTTTAATTACACTGTGTTGACATAGAGCTCATCCTAAGTAACAGAATTCCACCCCTGATGAAAGCATCACGGATGCCATTGAATGTGAAAAATGTTTCAATATTTCTTGTGAAGATGATATGCCATAGATGTCAAGGAGACCATGTCCCATCTCACTAAGGCAGATGTCGAAAGTAAAATGTAGAAGAATCGATTAGGTCTTAAGCAATTAAGGATGGAATCACACTTCGTACATGTTGTTGTGAGTCGAACTCTAAAATCACCCCGATCAAAACAAAAAAGTTAATGTTAATGTCAATATGGTAGGCTTTCCTTGATAATCAACTTATATCGGTGGTAAAAGAAATGTATTCGAGGCACTGGTATTGTGTTTTTGTTTCAAGAAAGCTCGAGTAAACTGCCGGATAACACTGGAATCTGATATAGATTTTCCACAAACAGTTAGCACATAAAATGAACTCTGTAACCGTGTTAAATTACACAGCAGAAGTAACGAGATATGGGACTGTTTTGTCGATAATTTACTTGACAGAAGCCGTAAAAACGTCATAATTTAGAATAATTGGCCATGACTTGTAAAGCCATATTTCAAATATAATTGTGTTTTTCTTCTGTCAAATCAGGTTAACGCATGCAACTTTTGTCCTATAGCATGTCTATGTCTTCTGATATTTTTTTCGTTTTTTAATCTAATGGGAATTTCGGCATCATTTGACGCCATTGTTTTGTCTAAATTTATATTGTGCCTATTACTGAAATTCTTTATTTGTCACTGTAACCAGATAAATGAGCTAGGTGTGTTTCATTGTTTTCAGTGGCGTTTGGAACTAACTAAAGCGATACAACTAATATCAAGTCCACATTTTTTAACTTTATCTTAGTGCCAGTGTCTTAATTAAGTAATATAATAAGGTTTCCAGTGGCTATCAAGTTCTGTTGTAGCACGAAATGTTGGTATCCACCGAATTCCGAACAAATAACACACAATTATGGTTCGTATCATTCGATAATGACGATACATTACGATACAGAGGTAACCCGTAGCCTACTTAGTTGAGGTTTTTTTTGGGGGGGTGGGGGTCTTGATGTCCTTGATGTTTGTGCTTAATAATTTTCTAAATATGTTTTAACCGGATTTCCAACATTTTGACTTAGAGCAAACCTGACCAGTTGTCAATCAAAGAAATGGCCAAACACTGCATAAAAATTCAAATCGGTATGTTGTGATATATGTTTCGAACACATTCAGATGGTTATAGTAAGAGAGTGTATAAAACGGTGCACGTGTCTACATTTTAAGCCGGAAATTAATAAGTTATCTTAAGAGGATATAAATTTTTAAATCTTTGAACTTCTAGCTTTATTCATTGCAATACATTGACTGGTGTTTTCGTATCATTTTATCATTTTAATTTTTCCTTTCATTTGTTTGCTTATATATCTTAAATACTTGTAAAAAATATTTAATAAAAACTCATTTATTTGTGGTTTTTCAAAGGCAAAGCATACACATATTATTCATATAAAAATTTTGAGAGACCGATTTTCCGGCCAAATTTCTTTAAATCGGCAATTGAATATTTGCTGTGCCTACTCGTTATTCATTAAGGACAATTTAAATTTAATCAAAGAGACTTTTTAAACTCCTAGAAGTTACTTTTACCAAATTCTAAATTGTGGATCGTGCTCCGCATTTAAAATTTTATATAGATTTGTTTCCATTATATCTTAATAAATAGACGAAGTTAATAAGTTTTACTATTTAGAAGAATAAACATGAAAAACTGATTGCTACTTAAATAATACCTTGGAGATATTAGTCCATAGAAACCTATAAACTGTAATCTGAGAATCGTTCTTCGTAAATCGTATACATTTACGGAGGTTCTTGTCCAAAATAGCAAGAAACCTATCGATTTTGTAGTCAATTTAAAAATTCAGATTAAAATGGCCCAGATTTTTTGTACGTAATATAGAAAAAGGAGATGCAATATGATTTTCTGTGAGGAAGCCATCCAAAACATCTACGGATTACCTGAAGACGTTCAAAGGTGGACAATGATCCACACCATAGGAAAGTCGTAAAATGATCCACACCATAGGAAAGTCGTAAAATGATCCACACCATAGGAAAGTCGTAAAATGTCCCAAAAATAAATTGTGATGACATAAAAATGTAAAAATAATCAGTCATTTATATTGTTTTTATTGAGCGTCGTCTTCTTCGGAAAATATTACAAGTGTGTCAAATATTGTGGTTTTTATTGTTAAATGTATGATGAATAATTAATATTTTTTTTTGGGGGGGGGGGGTATATCTGGTTCTGGGGACATGCTTGTTAGAAATCGTTGTAAAGTTTGCGTCAACCGTTTTAGTAAATCAATTATAAGCGTTATCATACATATTTATATATATCACAGAATGATGGTGTTCTGGTTTATTGCAGGTACTTTGAACGCTTTGTAGCATCTGTATGTTCAGAGTGTTTTGTGAAGAGTTGTTTCTCTTACACCACTTTTACCCTTCAGATTTTGTATTTATGCTTTTAGCTTGTTTCCAATCTGTATCATAAACTAAACATTTTAATAAAAAATTTGCGATAACATTGAAATGACAGCAGCAATAACGAGAACTACACGATATTTAAATTCGGTTTGTTGTTTTAAATTATATTCTTTGGGTCATATATCGAGCTAAAACATAGGGAACATGTCATTGAAACACGAATACCACCGTCCCAACAAACAAGAAGTAGACAAAAAGGGGGACACGGTACAACTCACCCTGAAAATGTTTCAAACCAACTATCAAAGCAAGCCGAGAAATCTTTTACTGACAGACGTGCGTACATGACATACCTACGGACAGTGATATAATTTTATGCCCCGTCGCCTTAAAGATGGGGCTTAAAATAAGTCTGCGACAGTATCGCAAATAGTCTGGCATCCATGCAGTTTATAAGAAAGCTTAAGGTCTAACAAAGAAAACATCCTATTGTCAAATCATTTATTGTCAACGACGTTCCATCCGATTAGGAATTTTTAAATTCAGTTACAAGTCTTCTGTATATTACTGACTATGCTAATCTATTTTTAAAAAATCATGTCAGCTATGTCACGATTCTATCAGAAATTTCATTCATTTTTAGGATTTGCCCATCCCGAAACCATTAAAAGGATTTTTTTAAAACAAATACTTCATATCCCAAATGTAAATCAAGTGTTATATTTACTAAGAGACAATTCCAACATCGATATTCACTGATAGCAGAAACAATTCCCTATACACGGGAATGATGTGGTGACAGCGCCACATTAACCGTGTATTTTATTACTTGACTGAATACATTACATATCATCATTTTCATATTATTGTCATTTGTGTTGAGATCAATTTATCATTTTGATGTTGTCTCCAGAGAAAAGTTTTTCATTTTGATAGACATTTTAGTATCGCCATGACAAATGTAAAGCTATAACAAACGAATTAGCATTCTGTGTAAACAAAAAAATAAATGATAACTATTTTCAAACAAGCATGGAAACCTCATTATCATTCCTGGCTGTCTGGAATGACTAAATGATTCAAAAAAATATAAGTACACTGTTTAAATGAAAAGATATAGGGTAAATGTCAGAGACTGATTGCACTGCAACCATTTGAAAAACAGAGTGAATTTATAAATTTACTATTCTTTTCAACATCATGAACGAGGGTGTAATACCACTCCTAGTGAAAAGACCTATAAATCACCTAAATCACCTAAGTAAAAAAATTCTTGTATACTTAAGAAAATACGACATTTTCTTGAATAGTATCAGAAATGTGCATGTAACACAGCATAACACACAAAGACAAACCTATGAGAATTCAAAGTACTAAATCGGTCCCTATGTTAATTCCATAGGGGGGTACCGATGAACAATAATTTAAATAAAATA
>JAULBM010018293.1:0-11449 GCA_032357055.1 Geukensia granosissima | reverse complement strand
ACTGTATGGGGGTGCTTTTCTTTCAATTGTAAGTTACCCTTGCACGTTCTTCAAGGTAATCTCAATGGCGTTGGTTATCGTGATAACGTGCTTGACGCGCATGTTGTGCCACATTTCGACAACCACCGATTGGCCGACATACCCATCTTCATAGACGATAATGCCAGACCAAACCCGGCTCGGTTAGTACGCGCATTTTTACAGCAGGAGGCGACTGTTACCTTCGAGTGGCCTGCCATGTCCCCGGACATGAACCCAATTGAACACGTTTTGGATTTTATTGGTCGGAAATTGAACCAGTGCGTTCCACGTTGTCACAATATTGCGGAATTGACCAACTCAATAGTGAAGGAATGGCGGAGATTTCCACAAAACCGGCTTCGTCGTCTGGTTCTTGGAATGAGGAGGCGGGTACGGGAACTTAAGAGAAATCGTGGTGGTAATACGCGTTATTAAATTTGTGTGATAAAGCTGCCCCATATTTTCATTTAAATGTTCTTAAATTTTTATGACCAGTACGGTTTCTTAAATTGTGAAAAACTGATTTCTCGATAAAACTTTTTTCGGCTTTCTGAAGTTGCCAAATTATCCCCCTTTTTGTTTTAAGAATTAACCTGCTAATTCACACCAATTTCAACCTAAAGTTTAGCCTCAATACTAATACATAAAAGTGTCTTGTTATAAATTTTATTGTATTTCCATTTTTTACATTGGTACAAAATGAAAATCATTATTAGAAAAAAATATAGGGTGGCGCTTAACCTTTGTCGGACTGTATATATCCCAAAGGCTGTGTTTTTTATTCTGTGTGTGTTTTTTTCTCCTGGTTGGTTGATAGCTTTTACACGTGAAAGGTCCTTTTTCTGAGTATCGACCGATGTAAAAACCATCAACTCTACTGATGCAAAATTTGACATCAAGTATCTACATTGTATATAATGTTGTGTAAAAAATTTGTCATGGATAATTGTACTTTTGATTAATAAGAATAATATTGAATCAGTGAAACTAGTTTATCCATGAATGTGTTTCAAGTCAAGTGTAGAAAACCCATCTGAGAAATCAAAAATGCAATGTCCAAAGAGGTAAAGCAAATTCGGAACAAAGTAAAAGACAACACGAAAACAAAAAGGCTTGGTCCCCAGAACATAGGTGGAATCAGATGCTCCGGGTTTTCAGACGCCTCATAGACGTTCATGACTTTCGATTTTCTTGGCGTTTTAAGAAACTGTTCCAGAATTATCCTTATCAGGTTATATTATAATCATTCTTTTTATATCCTTCCCAATTATAAATAATGGAACAATTACGATGAGTTATCGGAAGTTTATTATGATGTTATAAAGGGTTGTTCGAATAACAAACACATAGTTATCAACGTGACGTTGGTGGGACACAATAGGGAACTAAAAAGTATACAATCAATTAACTTTTTGCATTATTGAAATCCATCAATGTTATTTTTGATTTGTTTACCTATTTATCTGCATCATGTGACTGTTTTATTAATTGATATTGAGGAAACAGAAGGCATTAAAAGATTAATTTCAACTGTTATCTGTACATCTAACAACTTCATTAAAATAAAATTAAAGATCATTGTTAATGGAATTAAGTTAAGTATGAAGGGGTTGAACGTTAGTGAACGTTGGCGGTTACCTGGCACTAAGTCATGTGACAGACTGTGTATTTCCGGAACTCGGAAGATTTTACAAATGTTGTCCGACGATCAAGCAAAAACGATTAATCTTATTTGGATGTACTTCTATTTGGCTTAGCAATGTAAAATAATTTAATTTTTCATATCAACCTATCAGAATTTCTTAGAATAGCATTTTTTATTTTTCTTATACTGAGGAAAGCATAAAACTTCACAAAAGGCCCTCCATACCTGCAAGCTATCATAAATAAGAATTCCTGTGATGCCTACATCAGGACTCAATTTGTAGACTTTTCATATAATTTAATATTGCTCAGCGATTTCTAAGGTTTTTAATATGCTAAGTAAGATAAAAATTCAACTATCATTGCTTAGTCGAAAACCACAAATTAAATTGAATCCATAAACAAAAAAAAAAAAAAACGATCATCATGTGGATTATGTTTGCTAGTATTTTGTTGTGTCAGCTGTATTAAATTGATAACTCAACCAACGACAAAATAATAACGGCGGCATTTACAAGACAAAAATAAAAAAGAAAAGTATAGGTTGTAATAAGTTCTTGGTGGTTGAGGAATCACAATTCCTCATTCCAAACCTTTGTATAGATGGCAAAGAAAACCTCCCAAGAACATAATAATAAATTTCGGCAAACATATCATCTATGGCATCTACTAAAATAAAAAAAAAAATAGAAATGTTTGCATAGTCTGTTTTGCCATAGTAATCTTTAAAAACCTTTGAGAGTTATTCAAATGAAACTTTGGATCAGGAAAACTTACATGGCTTGAGTTGTATGCTTTTGTTTATTTTCGGGTATTTGAATGTATGTTAGAAAGATAAAGTTTTTTCATCTTTCGAACATTGAAATTTTTAAAATTCACCGATTGTTATATTTTAATTTGGCTTATCGCTGGCCTTATAGTCGAAATATTTAAAATTTAATTAATCTCCCCATTTTTGCCCTAAGTGTGTCTGATGAAGGTTATACAGAACAGCGCCGTACAAGAAGTTAAATTTTGCTTTTAAATGTCTGTTACAAAGGTATATAAGATGCGAATCGTGTCTTTCTAGTAAATACTCCATATTCTTCCTCTCAGGTTTTTGCTTATAATTAATTTGTCTTATTTTTCCTTTGACATATACTGTAACAAACGATATTTTAATTTCTGCTGTTTGTGATGATAGATAGATAAGTGATTTAACTATGAGATGGAATTACATACATATTTGTCTGTTTTTTTTTTTATTAATTATGTATTAAATTCTTTATTTGCTTAAACGATTTCCCTATGCTATATAAACATTTTTTTTATTTCCGAAGCTTGTCATCGATTGTATGTGTTACAGGTACTGCAATAAAGAGGAAAGATACAATAGGCAGGATTGCATTGATGTTCGCTTTATGACAGTGATACATACACATATGGGAAAGAAATTTGATTAATTGACAATCTTACAAGGTAGGATTTTTAGATTACATTATCTCTTGTACATTTAAGTTAAATCTATTAACCTTCTTCTGAACTTGCCCTTAGAATAGTGTTATATTTAATGATACTATCGTGCACCTTTTCTAACTAAAGGGATTTCTTCCTATTAAGGGAAACAGCTAATCGTTTAATAAAAAAAAATTACCATTATAAAATACGTATGAATTTTACTAAAAATGAATATATTTACAGCAGTCATAATATTTTGATAAACCCATATTAATCAATATCAAAATGAAAAGATAGGGGTAAATGTCATGGGATCCCATTTCAACCAGGAGAAAAAACACTTATAATTCATCAAGAGTTGAACAGCACTCCTTGGTAAAAACTCTAAATCGCCCCTTATAAATAAAACGTGAATACGTAAAATATAATGTTTCCTACCTGAATATTATCAAAATGTACATGTAACATCACAAAAACAAACCGATGACCACAATTTTTACTTTGGACACGAACATGAGATGTGTGGTGGGTTTCGTCTATTTAAGTGGGAACCAAACCCTGCACCACCAAGTGATCAAATGTAACACGTTATTGTTAAAATAGGTTTGTAGACAAGTATACTTACATTTTAAAATCTTTAATGTAAGATCTGTTGCTTAGTCTCCTGTTTTCAGAGGTGTGACAATTCGAGATTTTTCTCAGGAAGATTAAAAGATTTTCTTCTCATTTTTCCAAGTCAAGTGTAGAATACCCATGCGGGAGATCAAAAGTGAATAGTACAAAGAGACTCGACATGAAACATATAAAGATAAAACAAAAATAAAAAGATCAAAGGCTTGGATTCCACGAACCCCTTTACAAAACAGAAATGGTATTCGGTATAATCAACTAATTTGCCGTCATGATCTGGCGTTTCAGCTAAGAAAGCAATTGAAATGATAGATGTTCTATGTTTTTTAACTAAAAAAATGTCAAAATTCCGGAATCATAGCACTGTCTTAAAACATAAGATGCGATTTCTTCCCTAGCAATATTAGTGTTTTTTTTTTATAATTTTTTTAATTTTTATTTTATTTTTGTTTATGTTTCTCTTCTGTAATATTTTGTCAAGTGATGGTCGCGAAAGACACTTTCAAGAGCATATTGTACAAATAAAAAATGGAAGGAACTCTAGAATAAAGTTCTTATATAAGGAAGTTGTTTCACATTCCAGACTTTAATCTTTTTGAAATCTTTTTGAAATGATTTTTTAGTTTTGCAAAAATAACATTGGATAATAAGTGTTCTTTTTTTCCAATTTTGGATTTGACACCCATTTGAACCGTTATTCCCTCGTTATTTGGTTGTATAAGAGAGAGTATTTCATCTACTTAGCTTTGAACACCAGAAGAATATCTAATGAATTTAGGCAACGAAAAAAAAAAACCAAATGCCTAAAGGTACACTTTGGTAAACTTTAGTTATACCTATCAATAAAACGTTGTTTTAAGTAAAGAATATCTGTTAATGTCGGACAAACTTCCTGGTTAACATACGCTACAGTTATTTGATTAGAGATGATATTTATTAAAAAATAAAATCTTGATCAATGGATTGTTTTAAAGTATATATATTAGAGTCCCCTTCGCCTCGTGGTTGTATTGGCGGTCGTCTTTACTTAGTGTCTAACGTTGCTAACATTGTCAGGTGAATCCAATAAATTCAGAGCAAATTATTGTTTAACCGATTATTACTTATTATCGTTTTTATAGAAGAAAGAACCACTAATGAAGCAAGGGCCTCTTAATATTCATGTATCTCTCAACCGTTATTTTGTGTGAGTATTGTGTTTTTGTACTCGACATGCAAGAAAATTATCTTGGTTTTTCTGTCACGATTACTTAATACACAGGACATATCTTAAACATTTTATTACGAGGAAAAGTTAAGGGCCCTGGGTCGTCAAAATCAATTCAACCTTGCAGCATGTCGCATACACCTTCTTAAGGTCAGGACTATTTGCCTTTAGCTACAGTTATTTCATTATTAAGCCTGTCATTTTAACTGTCACGGAACCCATAGTAACAGAGATTTTGAACTCACAACAAGTAGTGTACTTTTATGTAACAATTTAGTCCGATTAGTTGACATAAACTCCATATTCCGTAGCAGTTTTCTTTTCTTTAGTTAGATTCATAGAAAAGTCAATTATTTTTGTATACGTTTTGAGTTTTTCATGTCTGTGTGTACCATGAAATTCTCTTTGCTCGCATTGGTATTCTGTTCTGGACTTTCTTTGTTCATATTATGTGTTGTACCATGGTACGGATATTTTGCCTATAAAATTGTGGTTTTGTTTGCTTCTGAATATAATCAAATTCTTTTGTGTTGCTTGAACGATGGAAGATTGCTGTTTGAACTGACCATCTTATAACTAGATCTAGCGGATTGGTAAAACGAATATGAAAATTTTTTGGGGGGTACACCGCAACATGTGCAGTGTACAATCCAGTACATCCATATGGATTATGTACTTCTGGCATACTTTCCATATTCTCTTTTGAACAATATTTCACCTTCTTTATTTTTCATCTGGCTCATGTTATGGTAGTTTCATTTACATAGGACAACTGCAAATTAGATTACCATTCACATGACAAAAAAGTTATGGAACCATTATAAAATGTGGAGTTTAGGGTCAAAATATATCCTCAGCTACTGCCAAGTGTTGGTTATATCTGATTCTTTAATACTACTGTTCAGGAATTTATGGCATCATTTCTATAAGGTTTCATGATTCATAATCACAACGTTTTCTAATTGAAAGATCATTTATTATGAAAAAAACCTCAAAATTATCGACAAAAATCCGTTTTGACTTAATATGTTCAAGTATCACTTTTGTAGTTTTTTTCTTTTGAAAACAATATGAAATATTGCTGAGTTGGGAAAGATCAAGATTTGTTTCCTTGGATCCCAAATTATTTGCTTAGAGTTTTTGACATAAATAAAGAGCCAAAAACCCAAATTACTTTGTCCAAAAGGTTTTTTGATAATATCTCCAAAACGGTAGGAGATAGATAGATACATACGTAACAACTTAGGATACACTTAGGTAGTAAGTTTGTCATTCTTAGCAAATATAGTAAGTGATGTCTAAGAAAAGACACCATTGACTTTTGACACAAGATCAGTTAATTGTATGTATTTAACATGATATATTTATTTATTGTATTTGATAAATTCAGGATAATCCACAGTATTACATTATAACGATATCTGCTATTGGTATTCAAAATATTAGTTGATCTGTCATAAATTAAACTTTAGACTATGTTGTAACATACAATCTTAGATCCGCGCCTGTTTCTCACAGAAATGTCGAAGATTTGACGATATCAAGTCTTTTTGTACCGAAAAATACTGCCAAGGAAAACATCTAAGATCATGATCATATATCATATCTGTGCAACTCAATAATATACTCATTGTTTACTTAAAAAACAATATAATGATTTTTATATATTTGTAATTTAATAAAGGTTTTGTTTATGTGTTCTAAACCGATTTATCAAAACCCATTCGAAAACATTTCCAAGACCGTTTTGGTAAAGTTGTGTTAGAAAGTCGAAATTTAGCATTAATCAAATTAAATCTGTCTAAAACTTTAGCAGAACCAATGAACCTTATTACAGTATTAAATAATAAAACTTTAGAGAACGGATAGGAGACATTGTTGCTTTATTTGTCCCGATTGTTTAAAGGTCCGTGCTTATCTGTCAAGATTTGGTCATCTGTTAAAGTTTCTCCTAATTTTATTCCTGTATTGATTGTTTTGTTAGTCTTTAATAATGACAAAACAGCTGTTCGGCAAGTAACTTAACCAATTATTGTGGACTGGTGATATCGTGTAAACGTTTGTATTCTATCAAGGTCTAATCAATCTTTGGAAATTATTTCCTGTTTTTATAGGGTAAGTGTATATTTGGTAATGAATATTCTTCAGTCAAATATTTAAAATCATTACCTAAATAATTTAGAAATGATTGTTTAATCAAAATATGACAATTTTTGTTTTTGTTTTATTTCAATTCAACATTTTGGGAAAACATAAGGGTCTTGATTAATCTGATAATTTATATTCTTTTTCAAATACATTTTATCTAATTATTGTTATTTCAATTTAACTTTTAAATATTAGAAAAAAAACACAAACCGTAACTTTTTCTATTTTCATTCTTTTTTTATTTCTCACACAAGTTGCATGTACGCACGATTAGGCTTTATGCTTCAACGTACAATTCTATCGCTAACATTATGGTGAAACAAATAAAAATACAAAACATTAGACAAAGACACGATTCTGTAGTAAAAGCTTCAGGAAACATAAATTAAACGAATTAAAAGTAATCAAGACATCTCTATTTATCTACATATTTATTGAGTTTATTCTTTCTAACTTTGAAATAGAACAATTGCATGACTACCGTCAACCTTCGAGGTTTCCTAAAAAATGATTATGTTATTTGCGTTCCTTTTTTTCACGTTATTAATTTAGTACCACAGAAACATATCATAAAAAACCGTGGTAACTTTAAATCATATCATAAAACTCATATCGTCTCAAGAGACTAAGGTTCGCGAATTTCTTATTTCTAGATATTAAATAACTCCACCAAAAATACCCAACGAAATATTTTCAAACACGGAAAGGACTAACATTAAAGCTTTGATTTCCAAAATACAATCCATGTTTAATATATTTTTTTATCAAAACAACATAAAATACAAACCATTAGACACAGACACGATTCTGTTATAAAAGCTTTTAATAACATAAATTTGACGAATTTATAAGAAAACAACATTTCTATCTGTCTACAAATGCTATTGAATTTATTCATTCCTACTTTAATGGAATAATTGCATGACTACATGTACATCATTAATGAAGAATTTAATGTATGACCATTATCGTGTTTTCCTAGAATATTTTGTGTTACCCTATTTCACATCGCAAATTTTCAACAGAAATATGTCTTAAGCAAACCAATCTTTTCTATTAAACATGTCTTAAAACACATGTCGTCAATAAATTAAAATTCATTTGTAATGCAGTTATTTATTAGTGTGTTCACTTTCTAATTTCAACCCCAACATAAAAACCCAGCGGAATAATTACCTACAGGCACAGAAAGAACATTATAACCCCGCCACATACTTATGTGCCTGTCCCAAGCCGGGAACCTGTAGTCCAGGGGTTGTTGTTGTTTTTTAGTCATATATTGTTAAATGTTCACCATTTTTGCTTTAGATTAGGTCGATTGTCGTGTTTCATGTATAGTTTCACAATTTGTATTTCGGACCTTTTACAGCTTCCGTTATGGTATGAATTCTGATACACTGTTGAAGGCCATAATGGGACCTGTAGAAGTTAAAATTCTACTGTCACTTGGTGGGTGGCCGTATCATGGACAATCATGCCACATCTCCTTTTTTATATTATAACCTTGACTTCCACAATACTGCCTAAAGTCGTGAATATATGTATTATCCCAAAAGATTTCGACAAACGCGTTATATTCTGCTTGCGTTTATGATGCAAAACAGAGTATGTACAAAGATTTTGTCATTTCTGGCAGTGAAGCATTGGTTTTAAAGCGTAATGCATGTGTGGCCATTACTTTAGAAATCATATCTATATATATGTGAAACGTGCAAATTAGTGGACTACCTATATCTATGTCTTAACTAGACAAAATTGAAACGATTGAAAAGTTTCAATACATGAACGCAATCACCAGAACGAAGAAAAATATCCCAATTGACATGAGTCTTTCAACAAATTTTCGTACAAATGGCAAATTTTTAATTTAATACAGAAAGCGCTGTCACCAGAGCGAAGAAAATATAACTTCTAGACAATCGGAAATATAAGACCAATCTGATACCGGTTTAAGCACCAATATTGGATACATTTTTATTACTGTGATCTAGACTTGGTTTCCGAATGTGTACTGTTAGACAGGAAACTTAAATGGCACATGAAATGTAATGTGACGATCTGGACAGGATTTTAAAAAAGCTAGCAACAGTAAATATGAAAACATGCCACTTTACCCAGGTACATTATTCTGACTCTAGGCCTTCCAGCCTTTGCTCTTATTCCTAAATGTTGCGTGCTAAGCGGAGAAGAATCAAATACCAATCCTTATGTATTGGTTTTACTCCTCCCCGGTACCGAACCCTCGACCATCCGCACTCGGTGATGTAAAATATACAAATAGGAAATGTGTTATAATTGTCTATGAGACAGCAATCCAGTAGCCCATTAGACGGCCATCCAGAAAGAACAAAATTACAAACATCTACAGGTTTGCCTTATATAATCGACTAGAGCAAACATTAAAATGCCCATATAACGTGATTTTATTCAAATGCAATAATTATCGGTTTAAGACAGATACTTACAGTATGATGCACGAACAAACATATTTGTGAGTCCTCAACCCTCCCTGGGCTAGTGGTTTGACAACACGTCATTTTACAAACTTAAAAAACAACTACATAAGATTTAATCCCTCAAGTTGACACATAGTATGCAGATTATGCTAATAATATTAATTTTGATGTAAAAAAGAATCAAAGTAGTAAATGCATCATCGTGCGTTTCCATTGGACCGTAGAAACCAATGATAACCAAGGCGATTAAGTAAGGATTTGTTATCTGATTACAGGTTGGATTCCATAAGTGTCCCATTCATTAAAAAAAGTATTTCACTGAGCTGAGTCTCTCATTGAAGTATTTTATAAATATTGCAAGGGTCCGGCTGTGTAACGGGCATTAAGTATTTATTAACTTATATAAAATATGTATTTAAAATTGACAATTTTTCTTATAAAATCCTCTTCTTTAACTATATCTCTGAATGTAAAAGTAAAATGTTTTATTCTTTTAACATATTCACAGTGGTGTTTTTTTTTACGTCAAGAAAAAATGCCTTAACATCTATAATACATCCATGCATTGCCTTTAAGGCCAATTCACTTCAGCTTGATACGTAGGAACGGTCTTTGGCTACCATAAAATCACAAATTTAATACATACAACCTCCCTCCTGACCGTTGTCTACCCTGAATAACCCGATAAAATTTAAATATATTTACGTGAAAGGATAAAACACAATGTAAGGTTGTAGCGATATAAATAGAATTAACTTGCAGGGTCGGATCAAGCCCCCTTTTAAACCTTTATCAGAATATTTTACAGTTTAATTCGGCACTTTTTTCAAGGTCAAGTTTTTTTATCAAAATTTTTTGTCCCCCTTTTTGGGGAGTGTCAGTATCCGCCACTGACTTGTACATGTAAAATATAAAAACATACCTTGAAAGATTATCCATAAATAACAATAATTGAAAAATTCCAGAATAAAAAAAAATGTTCAGCATTTATTGCAAACTATAATAACCTCAGGGTGAGAGCATGTTATAATTCAATTTCAAAGGTTCATATTATCGAAAGTAAAAGTATGATGTGTTTACGTAGATTTTTGTCGTTAATTCTTTCTACTGGTGATTACAACAGAATATCATACCAGACATATTTTTTTAATTAGTTTAATAATATGAATAAACTGATTTTGAAATCTTTTATTTACGTGCTTATCAATTATTAATATTATTAATATTTAAATTAATATATAAAATGTTTCAGTTGAAGGGATCCAAGAGCCAGTCTGCTTAACACCGAATGTTTATTTGAGCAACTTGGGAAGGGTCGTTTATTTTTTATTTTGGACACTGAATGCAATTTTCAGGTTGCATCCCAGTTGTGATATAAGAGGGAGCCTAACAAATAAAAAGAGTCTGGAAGGAGTTATTTTTGACAAATTCAAGAAAATCTAAGTAACTCCTTGTTGTATTTACGTCAATCCACCATGCACTTTTTTTCCCTACTGGAACAAATATTAACGGGGAACCATGTTTTAAAGTTCACTTTTGATTCGGATGCATGAAATTGGTTTTCTTTTTATTAGAATTTGTGAATCGAGCATTTGAAAATTTTAGTATTATGCCATCAAACCATGATATATGGATCATTTTTCCTTTGTTTTCAAACATTTACAGTACCGATATGAGAATTTTTTCCACATTTTGTTTAATCTTTTAAAAGGAATTCAAAGATACCAAAGGGGCAGACAGAAATCATTCAGTCGGAACACAGACAAGACCATGGCCAACAAAATGACACGAAAGACAAACATGGAACACACAACACTACACTGAAAACAAAAGTAACACGAACCCTACAAAAACCAGGGTGAGTTCAGGTGCTCCGGAAGGGTAAGCAACTCCTGCTCCACTAGTG
>JAULBM010018283.1:0-11449 GCA_032357055.1 Geukensia granosissima | reverse complement strand
TGTAAGAATGAAAGATGTTAATCAAAGATTGCAGAATGAAATGCCAGAAAGCCAAATGCAAATTACATCGTGAATGTTAGAAGGCAGAAGAAAGAATGTCAATCGTACAATGCATAACGTGAATGTAAGAATGAAATATGTTAATCAAATATTGTAAAATGCAATGTCAGAATTCCAAATTAAAGTGAAACAATGAACTGGCGGATATCTTTTTCCATAATTAACAAGAACATCAAAGATATTTCTAAACCAGTTTTTAATCTTTCAGAGGGGCAGAGCCTCCATTGAACTATGTAGTTACCAGTTGTGTGATCTTGTGTCTGTGTGTTCAAATAGTTGGTCGTCTGTAAAATAACTTCATTACTGTGACTGTATCGAGACCAGAAACATGTTGTACCAGCGTCAAAAGTACAGTCATATATAGACTGTCCTGAAAGTACAACACATTAATTGAAAAGTTGCAAAATTTGTTTCCTTTATACTTCATGATACTCATAATATTTGAAGTGTGGTTTTCTGTTCGTAAATTTTAATTTCTGTATGTTACTTTCGTTTTAAATCGTTTTGATGTACATTATTTAGCAAAAAGTTAATGCTTATTCCAAAGACTTCAGTCAAACATATTGGAATCAAATTAAAACTACTTTCTGACAACACTTTGTCTTTTTTCTAAGCGGTGAAAACTATTCATTGTGCCAGAAATATATTACGTTCTGTAAAAAATTACACGATTACCAATGTTGTCTAAATATTGTTTATTTTGTTATAATTCATCTTCCTGTGAAATGCCTATTCAAAACAGTACGATAACTATAATGTCCTAATACTTACCAATATTTTGAGGTTGATGTGACGTTATATGTAAACCTGGAGTTGTTTGTTCAACAGCATTTGATATGTGTTGGGATGTCACGGGTATTAAATTGATTTTGTCTGACGTCGTTTGTGTCGTGGATTTTGTACAATGTTTATTACAAAGGTTACTTGAACAACACATCTCTATGCAGCCAGGTGACAAACTGCTTAGCGCATTACACTGCTACACAAGACAAAAATCATATTTAAACATCCCATTGTGGATGATTTATTTGGTTAAGCGTTTTACGTTGGATGTTTTTGTCTTTGTTTTATGATATTCAGGTTTGAAAATCTAACATATAATTAATGTCTGGATTGGTTGATTATTGATTGATGTATTGATGACTGATCGGTTGATGAATAAATGATTCAACTTTTCTATCATCTATACCACCAGGGTTCAAAAAATTGATTGTAGTTTAACGGCTTTTTATAGACGTAGGAGGCCGAAGCTTCCTGTTTTTAGGAAACCTTCTTTAAAATGCGTAGGAGCACAATATTTGCCCAAAGCTTTTCTATCGTTTGTCCAAAAAACAGACAAAGGGGCCTGGGTGGCCGAGATCTAGGTATTTGATTTAAACTTTCCTGTACTGATCACTGTAGCCTATTACCTATACGGCGTGAGTTCGCGCCTGGGTTTGTACCATTCAAAAACGTGTTGCATTTTACTTGCATCGCACGTGATAAAGTTTGTCAATTACCCGCCCATGGTCGATGGTTCTCCCAGGGAACTCCGGCCTCCTGCACCAGTAAAACTGACTGCCGCTATATAATTTAAATATTTTTGAAAGTGGCGTTAAACTAGCGTATATTTTATCTCCATTTTTATGAAAGCAACCTTATATCTGGAATTGAGTTATGTGTGCAGGGTAGTGGTATAGATGATTTTAATTATGTTAGCAAAATAATTGATAAAAATGGCTTCATTTCCAATTCTGGGTAACAAATTGGATAAGCCGCTGTTGACCCTATCCAACACGATATAAGCTGGTTTTCAGAAAGTTGAATTGGACTTTTGGTGATAGCATAAAGAAACGGCTTTAGCTAGTGGAGACGAAACATGTCATTATGTACATTACTGAAGTTACGAACAACTTGACAGCACACATAACATTAGAGTTCTATGAATAGAATTCAAATGGGCAGACGGAAATCGGTTAGTGTAGACACAATCATCAAGATAATCATGATAATTAACGAAGATAAATTTCAAAAAATATAACACTTCACTGAAAACCAAAGCTTGAGTAATACGAATCTAATGATTATGAAAGTAAAGTAAGGCGCTCTGGAATAGTACATGTAGTAGCCAGCTCCTGCTCCACTTGTGGACGACGTCTTGTTATTAGGTGGTGTCAGCCGGGGGTTATTCACGATAGGTCGTAACGATTAATGAGAATTTCGTAACAGTACAGAAACGAATTCCGTGTCATCGCTTAATGTTCAAAATTGTTTATAGTATGCTGTTAATTGTGGTTGTGACTATATTGTTCATATTTGTACGATTGTTTTTTTTAAATGTACAAGAAGGTGTCATTTTCCGTCTTGTTCATGTTTTCGAGATAGCAGTGTATATCAACTTGTCTCATTGTGGTTGGACCTCCGATTTTCTTTCGCTTCCTCTCTATTTTAGAATGAATATATAAAAGGTTATCCAAAATGGTCGAAAATGACAATGCAAAACAAACAAAAAATGCAGGTAAAACAAAGAAACAACGACAACCAGAACGGACTCTAACATAGTGGAGGGTAAACCGTTCTGGCTCAGAAATCATTAGCTGCCTACCTTTTTCTCCGCGCATCCAGTTTCCCATCTTGTTTCTCCAAAAATATTACTAGTATTTTTTATGAAACATGACTACAACAATAGATTCTTGAGTAATATTAATTATTATGTTTACTTATAATGAATTCATTTAAACTTTAATTTGACATAATTCAATACGATGATTGGAAATTTATTTCCAAACAATAATAACACGACATTTTATCACATTAGAAAAATAATGTAGACTTCTTTGGTGTAGAAATTTCGTTATCTCTCTAGTAACATGAAAACATGAAAACGCCCTTTTTCATAAATTTGTCACTTTTTTAAAATTTAGCCTTGCAACCTGTCGTATATTAACCACTCGACACGAGCAGCAATAAGGGGTCTTCAAAGTGCATAGAAAGTGGCATATTCTAAACGCAGAGTAACTTTAACGTCTCCCACTGGACCAACGTCTTTCTCCAGACGGGTTGTGATTTTATACTTTCCCATTGACCATGAAAGCCCATTTAGGGTGACCGGTGCCTCTAGTAAGGAGATATCTAGTGGCTTTTTTCCACGGCACTTCCTGAAGGCCTATTTCCATATCCATACTGCCTTTGGGGCGAACATATATGTATCAGCGTTTCTTTAACGTGTCTAATGTTTTCTATGCATTTCTAAGTAGAATAGATCTTAACTGATCGTCTGGACACAGATAAAATCCTAGTTCCAAAATGGCACTTTGAAAATTTCCTGATTTGCTATCTTTATATTTGGCTTATCGGCGATCATCGCGTCATCAACTGTATAAGTCATTATTTGGTCAATGAATGTACCTAAATATTTTAAAATCTAACCGATCGTCATATTTTTGGCCCACAGCTTGTCTGGTGAAGTCACAACCATGCAGAAAAGCGCTTAAAACACAGTTTAAAAGATCACAAACTTTCTATATTTTAAAGATCGTCAAGATCTATGAAAATGGTTTTTGTATAGAACTATCATTGAAATAAATCATACCTGATCTTCTGAACAGAGTTGTATTAGGTTACACTGATAAGAGGTAGGGCGACCAGGAGAACATCCATAGCATAACGTCTGTCCGGGACTAAGTGGTGGATCTAGGGTTAGAATTTGACAATGTTAGTACACACTGTAATTTAATTTAAAGTGAGAAATACTACTTCAGTATATATGGGGCATAGAAGCCCAACTCCATGCCTCAAACAGGCACATATTCTTACTTTGCTGTTTCTGATAATAATAAACAACTTTGTGGGGCCATAAATACCCTTGAGTCCTTTGCTAGAACAAGAAACAGAAGAATCATTTCGAATATCTAGACAGGTTTTTAAATAAAAAGTTTATATTAATTTATACATGAAACAATATCCTTATATTGCCCCTCGCATGACACAAGGTGTACTTCAATTACAAAAAGTGTTCAATAGCATAGTACAAAATAAAAAACCTTATTTCTTAAGAAAGCTAGATGCGGATAAAGTGCATTCCATGCATATTACCAAATATGCTTTCATTATGTATTGTGGTTCATACTAAAGGTTTAAAAGTTTTTCTAATAAAAAAGTTATAGGCTATATAGACTTGACCAAATTTCAAACAAATACAAAAGAAAGAGACTATACCTTTCTCGTCAAGACTCGAAATTACATGGTATAACGATCTACAGTGAGAAATACGACTTTCAACATCTTACAATTTTAGATTCTCTCTATTTGTATTAATCTAACTATTTAATTAATGAAATTATGAAGAAATCATTTGCCTGCTTCCGTTTGGGAACCCACTATTAATTTCCATTTTTATCATGAATCAACCCATTTTGACCAATCATTTGAGTACCTTTTGATCCACACATGCTGTACATGTTACATATGTCTGAACTGCAACATTTAAAACATAGTGTATTACTGCTCCTTGATTGTCTTTTCCCAAAAACTCCTGCTTCGCAAATCTAAAAAGGTTAAAGAATAATTTTCTCAATGTAATGTGCATTTTTAGTCTTATTATTTTCTGAAACAAATGAATTTATTTGATTTTTACAAAAGATTGTTATGATAAAGATCAACCACAAATCTGACCCCATAAACCTACAAATTAGGCCCCTTCGTATGTTGTTACATTAAATAACTAGTTTGGTTTGCCTGTGTTTGCACTGAAGTTTCTGATTTAAATTATCAAAACCTACATCTTAGTCGTACGTTTTTGGAGCAAGGATACAGATATCAAAAGCTTCTCAAGACGTAAACAAAATTTTACAACTGTACAAAAATTTAATGTGTATTTTTGTTAAGTATATGTATCGTACTATTGGTATTAAGCGAATTTCTGTTTAATTTTCATAATGGTCCCGTATATGCTCACAGTCGTCATATTGGTCTTCAAACAACCGTGTTGACTCGGGCCGATATGATCATGATGATTGATATTGAACATATTCTAGACAGATTCAAATCAATCATATAATGTCATTGTAATTATAACTGGTTATTTTAAAAATCAGTTTCCTAAATTTGGTATATAATGCTCGAATTACATGTCGAGGTTTACTTACATGTATAACGAAACGAGCTGGCAGTAACGTACAATCCATACGTTTGTAGACTATTCATTCACTTACAAACTATATAACGATATGGTGTCGCAATGCTTACGTTTTTGACTTATTTGTTTTAGTATTAGTGCCTTAGGTTTTAGATAGATCTTTGGTAAATTTTAATATTCACTTACAGATTGTTCTCGACAACCAACATGGTAATATATGTTACCGTCATTTGTGATCTCTTTTTCTGTGTAACATATCTGAAAGATATATAACCGTATTCTAATGAAAATCAATTTATTTCGCAAAAAGATTATTTCCGATTTGAATTTGTTGAATACAAGTTTATTTAAATTTAAAAACATCCAAATTATATTTTTCGTAGATTGTCTATTACTCTACCAAGCAAGCAAGAAAACAACAAAAAAATACACTGGCTCAATGAAACTGAAATTTCACAATCCGTTTAGTCAGTATATCGTTCAGTACCTTAAAAGCATTTTGTGCTTTTGTAACTATCATATTTCAAAAAGAGGAAAACATTCCATTTTTTACCTTCGTGAATGACCTCATCTATTCGCTGCAAACCATGTAAAGGTTTTGCTATGTTTTAATTTTAGACTTCCAATGTTTTGGTTATTATGCTCCTGATGAGAAGCTTCTACTTGAAATGTAAATAGCATACCAAAATTCTCCATATTTATTCAACATTGGTAATTTTAGTGTTTTTTCACAGACGTTCACCCTGTATTACTTAATTTCCATACGACGAAAAAAGATTTTAATTGAATGTTTTTTATAATTAACATTCTAAACACTGGTTTGACATTTTACCAACGCTGATGAAACCGTTGAAATCTGACATGGTTTATGGTCATTTCAAGAAAGAATATCTCCTCAGTAGCATTTTAATCAAAATATAGGAAAGCCGAGTTCTCAGCATTGCAAAATGAAGTACTCATATCTAAACAGACACAAAAGGCAGTCAAATCCAGAGGGTAGAATATATTCCATGTGCAATATATTACATGTAGTCATATTCGTTATTTCAGAGATATAGCAGACAAGTCCAATAACTAAAATTAATGTTATTCCATAGGTTACTGACTCATATTGACTATTTTAGTTTTTCAAACGAGTTTTACTGAAAGTACCTGATAAAATTTATTTTTCATATAAACATGCTTCGCGCTTACAATAACTGGTATGATGTTTGACATCAAGGCTTACTAGGTAAAAGAGATGTTAAGAAACAAGTTATGTTTTGTACACATCTGAGGTAGAAGATTAGCACGCAAATGATTCAGTTTAAGTTTAAAGTTTATGTCATTTTACTTTGTTTAGAATCAGCCCCACTCTCTGTTATTTAAAAGCTAATAGAAGAGTGACCATCCTATTTTGAATTTATACTGATCAACAATAATTTGATTAACCCTTTGTTTTTCGTTTCTAACCAATGTATTAGCAGTACATACTTTATGCAATTTAAAATTTTAATTTTATGTTTTTTTAAAATATTGATGCGCCAATCACGATGGTATTTAAAATGTAAATAGAGCGAAAAAACTGTACTGGTCTTTTCTAAGTTAATAGCGACTTCAGTTAAGCTAAATTTAATTAAATTAAACCATTTTTTTTCACATTTAAATACTACTATGGAGCTAACTTCACTAAATCAACATGATATTGGTACAGAACTATGCAAAAATGGACAAAACGAGAAAAGTAAGAGATTACACAGTTTATTCCATTTTAGAGTGGTAAAAACACCTTGTTAACATTGTAAGGTCATTCGTTCAGATAAGAATGTGAGATTTTAGATCATTCATGACTTAAAATAAGCATTCCATTTTCAAAATCCTTAAATCCATCATTCACGATAAATATGTTGTCGTTCAAGCAGGTAAGGTCACTAATTTGCGGTAGACTTTCTTCAATTGCTTTTGCAGAACAAAGACATGATTTTCCTTAGTCTTTAGTTACAGCTACTACAATATATATGTATTTGATTTTCCTTCTATGAACAATAATACTCTTGGTAATCATACATATTGTCAACCCAAATCAGCTTGAAAATAAAGACACAATAAATGCTCACTAGGTCTTTCTTTTCTCTAATTAGATCCTATGGCTAGACAAAAGAAAAATTTTATGGGAAACGTTCACATCTCTAATATCCTATTCATAAATACTTGCATCATAGCTGTCCCAACGTAAAACGTATATATATCCCACAGCTTATACATAATTAAGCGATTGTGTATTACGGTGATTTCCCTGACATCTGCATGCTGACACAGAAACTGTTAAAACACTATTGCGTCTCGGCTGAAGACATCCTTCCGAAAAAATATGGTCGATATCAAAATCTTTTTGGTTGGTATGGAATACGCGTTTTCAAATAAACACATATCTTTTTAAGTAGAGTAGCTATTTTACATCAAACGTCTGCTATCTTTCTCCGCCAGGAGATCAAGTGCGTTCTGTTTTCCTCCAGCATAGTAAATTCGTTCTTTATCATTTTTTGAAGTCGTATTCATAACACATATTTGACAACGCCGGTTAACAATTATATTAATTTGTCTCCTCTATAATTGGTACTTGCAATCACTGGATTGGAAAAACCGGCAATCGAGTGGGTGCATTTAAGAAGGCAGTATATAAATACCCTTCTGAGTCACCTGAGTTCGTCCAAGTTTTTGGTAGCTTTTTTTAGCTTTGTCATTTTATTGGAGACTTGTCCCTTGTTGACTGGCCTTGTGGTCACCTAGCTTTCGTTACACAGTAAATAGACCATCACTTGACCCTGCTATTCAGATCATGTAATGTGTGTTCCCATTTGTTCTAGCAAAGGCAAAGGTGATGTTGTGTCAGACTATCCTGGTCGTTCTCTCCTTATGTTTCGATTTTGCTTTTTTGTGAGGTCTGAAGTTTATGAGAGAGTGTGGTGTCGGTAATTGTATGCTTTTTCATTGTTAGAATTTCCTGCTATCCATATAGGACACCATTCGTTAGGTAGATTATAATATATTCTGTCTGCAAGTATTATGCATTATGCTGAGAATTAAAAATGTTGACGAAAGTAAAATACTGCAACCGATAATTAATACCAAGAAGAAAAAAGACATTTAAGTAGCCCTTCGCGCAGCACATGAGCCAAATAGTGGAGCAGGAGTTGCTTACCCTTCCGGAGCACCTGAACTCACCCTGGTTTTTGTAGGGTTGGTGTTACTCTAGCTTTAGTTTTCAGTGTAGTGTCGTGTGTTCTATGTTTGTCTTTCGTTTTATTTTGTTGATCATGTTCTTGTCTGTCTTCCGACTTAACGATTTCTGTCTGGCCCTTTGGTATCTTCGAATTCCTTTTTCCAAATATTCATTACAGAAATAGTGAATAATATAAAATGTGGCGTTACTGGCCATTAGACAGCTATCCGCAAAATAATAGTCGAAATGACACTTAAATTTATATAGTGTCTGCGATTTCTTACCTCATGTTGCCCGCATTCTGTGACAGTATTACAGTCGTATGGTTGAGCCAAGTTCTTGCAATCTAAACAAGTCAATGCATCTGCAATGAGAAATTGTATTTTGCTCGTGAAATTTGCTTTGCTTTTTTTGGTTCTCTATACTGAAAAAGTTTCAGAAAGAAAATACCCTATGTATTTAATTTCAGCAACATTTACTTTAGTATCAAAACTATTACCACCTTGAAACTGTGTTACAACTATCTACAATCACATTTCAAGACATTTTGAGAGGAACAATAATTTTTAAAAAAAAAGCTCAACAAATCTAATTTTACACCGTCATATCAGAAGATTGCACACTTTGTCATTGATGGTAAGATGAATAGACAAGATGCTTTATTCAGGATTCTGTTTAAACTATCGTTGATAAATCACAGGAATATTTTGTGCTTGTCAGAAAACTTTTCAATTGTCGTTGTAGTAATCAATGACTAATTCTGCCAACAAGCAGTCATAGTAATGTTTTCTATGCAATACACAAAACAAGATTACTTAATGAACTGGTGTTGTTGTACAGGACATTTTGACACCGTAAAGATAGATGTTAACTTTAAGAAGAGCCCTGGTAGGACTATATATGGTAGAGTATTCAATAGGTCCGGAAATTTATTTCGTATTGTGGTCCGTCTCAACAAATGTCTTATCAAATGTCGCCTTGTTTTCTTTTTCGATACTGTGCTATAGCCTCCTTATAAATACAATCGAACTAATGTGTTAACATACCACTGAAGCAAAAAAAGTATCCAAGAAAGGTTGACAGGATTACAATATAAACCATGTCTTGTTTACGTTCTATTGCTCAATTTTAAGAACTTGCATGAACTTTGCTTAAAGGAGGTCAGACAATGTTATCTTGTAAATACTATCGGCAGTTATTGATTTTATTTTAGTTATTGAAATTATTACTATTATTTAAATATTTGCTGATTGAACTTAAAACAGTACAATAATACTTCTGATCCAATGCTCTGCGGGAATTAGCAACCATCAGCAGTTTAAAGATCACAGATTCAGTTCCTGGCAAAAAGCACATAATGCTTTTTGTCAATAAACTGTGTTTGAGGGAATCAACACCGCTTTGGTGATTTTTTTTTTACAAGTATGCTTATCCATTGTGATAAAAATTATTATTTTCGTAACCATTCCATGGTACATCTTCAAGAATAAGACGGTAAGTTCCTTTTGATATCCCATTCAATTATGGAACACGTCTTTCTATTATAAATTCTAATGGTGGCAAAATCATTGTAAATGATCTTGAAACTGTCATATTTATGCTCCTTGTACATCACTGTCTCTATTGATGACTGGTCCACATTGCACAATCAATTTCCAATATTTTTTTTATATTACTTTTATTTGAATTTCATATCTGTATCGATGTTTTACTGTACTGGCATATATGGTGGAAACCTTTAAAATCGTCAGCTTTTTATTAAAGTTTTTCCCTGAGGATTCAATAAAGTATTATCCGCAGTAGTTCATAAATTGGTTTTATATATGATAAACACGGAGAAAATGTCAAGGAGGCTGCACCGTATCTCTATAAGATACAACTGAAAGTTCAAAAACCGTGTAATCTAGTCAATGCTGGTCAGTGGTGAATGATCTTCAATAAAATGGTCTGGGTCCTCTAGTTGAGTTTTCGTATGTTTTTTTTTATAATTTATAACCTTACTTTGTGTTGTATCGTCGTTTCCCAAACACTAAGTGTTTTTCTCTGCCTTCCAAATTGTCATGTATTTATTTCAGTGAAGTATTCTTTAATCAGCGCGAATCAATGTCAACGACTGCCTTTCCTAAACCTTTGGTTGTTTGATTTTAATGGTCGCATACATGGCTATTATGTTATGTTAGTTTTAAACTAGGAACAAGTCTTTTCGTTGTTGAACTATTTCATGTTTTATTTAGACTACTTTGTTTTGCAATGTTGTAAAAAGTTGTTCTTAGAATGAAAAAAGATAATTTTCGATGAACATCTGTGAGTCAACTAGAAGTTTATTTGATTGTGTAGTCCTGATCCTTGCAGCACGTATTCAATGTAGCATCAATTATTATTTTTCTCTGTAAGAGAAAGCAAAGCTCTTTTGGGTAATAGTTTATAGTTACCTGAAGTTGTGTTGATAAATCACAGCATGAATGTCATTAGATTGGTTTTCAGTGTATGTCATCTGCCACTGTATGAGCTCCCAAAAATGTTCGTAAGCATTGTATTTTAATATATCTGATTGTTTGTTTATTCATTGATTTTTTATAAGTTTATATGGCATTCTTGAACATCATTCCAATAATTTAACCATAGGTAAACACATTTTACTTTTTTTAAATTAATTGATTTTGTCGTATAGTAATGTTTGTCCTTGAAGGTTTTAACGGTATTTCCATGTTGATGACTATTGAAAAAAATCTGTTCTTAATCAAAATTGCTTCATACTGTTCAAATAAGTGTATAACTCTTTTAAGTTGTTTAGGCTTTTAAGTTTCTTTGTTAAAGCTGTTCCTTCTTTACCAGGCAGCCATTATCTACATACTATAATCAGTGATAGAACTGATATACTTATTACTTTTGAGGCTTTTGAGCTATCAAATGCATTTTATTTATTTATTTTTTTTTTTTTGCGTTTGTTTTTATATAAAAACTTAGAACTTACAGCACACAGAAACAACAGAAAAACAGAGGTAAAACGTGTCCTGGGGACACAAATGCCCCCGCTCGGCAAACAGGAAGTAGATAGACGACAGATCTGA
>JAULBM010018282.1:0-21350 GCA_032357055.1 Geukensia granosissima | reverse complement strand
TGTAGCTTTTTCCAATTTTTGTATAAATGGGGTCAAGGGGTTAAAAAAATGTGATTTTGCAGGAGATGAGAAATTTTAATTTTTCATCAGATTTTGTTGGGGTTTTTTGCATTTGATTCCTCTCATTGAGAGTTTCAGTAGTATGTCAACAGATTTTCTCTATCATTTACTGTTGTCAAGTTATAAGGTGTCAAAGTAGTGGGGGGAGAGGAATTCAATTTCTTATAATGTGAAAAAATTTTATTTTTTCATTGGGTTTTTTCCCCGAATGATTTCTTATGAAAAAATTAACAAAGTGACACCAGTTTTGAGGATAATATGAGTCATCATGATCTTTTATTCAGTCATATCACTGTGTCCAGCATTTTACTGTCGCCAGCACTTTACTGTGTCCAGCTCTGTACTATGTCCAACACATTACTGTGTCCTGCAGATTATTGTGTCCAACAAAATACTGTGTCCACACTTACCCAAAGGGTCTTTTATTCACCTAATTCTACATTTCAATGTGCTGCGGTCGTATCATGCTGCGCTTGCGAAGCAACTCAGTTTCTTTTTCGTCCGGAGCTAGTTTTTAAGGACAAGAACGCCTGGTTTCTTTTCCAGTATGTGTGTTTGTTCTATCCCATTTTCAGTGAACGACAAAATAATGTAGTTGGTCTCTTGTGTGTCAATCCACCACAAAATTAGATAAACTTGTTCTCGTTCTAACTAATCATGAAATATTTTCAATTGGACGTTAAGCAATTAAGAACAACAAGAATCATGTTTTAGTTATCCTTGTTAAGTTCCTATGAATATTCGATTTTCTCTCAGCTTATCTCCTAAAACACTACTTTTTATTCTTTGTTGTTATGGTAGAAACTACTTTATTAAGAAATCGTTGATAGTCTTATTTGGCTTGAAACATAAAAAACTGTTTATACGCAACCTGATATTTCTAATTAATTTCATTAGTAGCAAAATGACAGTTTGTTCTGCAGTTACAACGACAATCATTTACATTTTCACTACTGTATGCGTGAAAAACTGTTTGTATCTATCATGCAAAAAGTTACCAAGGTTTCACTACATTAATGTTACCTGAACAGTTCACGAAAAATAAAATTGCAAAGACAAATAGAATATAGGATATTTTTATCTTGTACTGACTCACGAAATATTCAGAGTACGCGTAATTTAACGTAATAAAGTCGGTACAAGATACAAATGTACTAGCTCTTTATCGGTAATTGAGTTAAAAACATTCTCGAGCTGAAAATGTCATTTCTGACATCATTTTGACACAAGATCTTCTTCAATTCAACATATGACATCATGACGTTGTTCGGTTTAATGAATGACGTTGGATCTATTTCATTCATAAAAGACAGGCATGAAGACAAAACACCCGACCTAAATGTTTGACAACGTGACGTCATCCTTCTCAAGAACCCAGTATTTTTTTATTTATACCTGTAGACATGTACAGGAACTATTCGTCATTACAGATCAAAGGAAATTGCTGCAAAGTACAGGTTTCTGAAAAAGATGCAACTTAAGCAAATAGCATTTTTTTCTTTGAAATTGTAGCGCATAACTTTATGTCTTCAACATTGAATTTTTTAAAATATTTGTGAGATATATAGGCATTTAGAATTATACCTTAACTACATTTCGCAGAATTTCTTCTGTAATTCTGAAAAATAAAAAAATAAAAGATGTACCTATATGTTGAGAGATTGGCAGTTGAAACATAATACTGAAGACGTTAAACGTACAATTTTATCCTAAATGATGACACAGTGTCCTGATGTTAAATAGTTAGTCGCTGTTTCATGCACAAAATTAGATTTTACAGATGTTGACCAAAATGACGGAAACAGTTTACAGATTTTTTGGCTACATTTTATTTTAGCATTTGAACAATGCCATGTTTTCTTTTGGCTATTTATAATTGTTGACACTTCACGAATTTGGACAACATTTTTCATTCATTTAAGGACAACTAGGTATATAATAGTGTTTGGAGTCCATAAGAGTAAATACTTTTTAAGGTCGGTAAACATATTATCTCTAGTTGTATTTTTTATTTTCTGCTTACAGTGTATAGATGCAAGAATTCAATTTAATGAATATATGCAATTTTCTGAAGTAATACTGGATGATTTTGTAAAGAACATTTACAACAGAGAATTAACTTTTCACGAGAAAATTAGGTTTTTCGCAGAGCAACCATTCATTTTCATGGCAACGGAAACCAGCCATCATTTCTGCATGTTGCCTGTTTATTTTTATTGAATGTTTATAAACGATGTATTTTATCACATAGGTTAATAATATAATCTTAAATTTATTTTAAAAGAAACTTTTTATAACAATAAGATGTTCCTTGGTTACCCCCAAAATAACATAGCAACCATTAATTATCATAGTAACAAACAATTTTCGTGATATATATTTCCACATTTTCTAAAATTGAATAAGCTTGTGGTTTAGTTTTATGATTTCACTATCTTAGGGATAAAAGTTCATTTTTCAAAACTGAATCAAGAATCATTTGTTTACATAGTGACCAGGAAAGAATCGTCATAACATCCACGAGTATATTTTGTCAATAATGATTATATCTAATTATATGCTGACGACATTTTTTATTCGGATCAGATATCACTTGGACCTGCAAAATTTTCAATATCATTTTGTGTGGAGCAATACATGTAATATATGCATTTACAGTTTGAAGATTACCCCTGAGGAAGGCCGGGGTATAGAAAATGGCCATTTGGTTTCGCCGCCTGCAGGTAGAATCCCTGCTAAAGAAGCGTCCTTTAGTTCGAGCGGGATGTATAAATATGCCAACTCTCCTTCGCAAAGGTTGTGCCTGGGAAAGAATGGGCACTAGTTATCTCCGTCCGGTAGGCAATAGTTCTCTAAAAAAGGCGTCACTGGATGGGGGATGTAACAATACACAATCCTTCAAGAGGGGGCGTGAAAGACACCCCGTGTTTAGGAAATGCCACGTCCTAAGCACGCTAAAGACCCCTTGTAACAGCTAATTTTGAGTGGTCAGTAGGCGGCCAGTTACAAGGCTAAATTTTCCGCCCTAATTAACCCGCAATTTTTCCAGTGGCAGTATAAAAGTCCCTCCGTACCGGTCCATTGCTCACATTCTACATATTGATTTATTGTTTGTTAACTTGTTTTTGCCCCGAATATGCATGAAATATTTGCCACTGGACGTTTAGCAACAATCAATCAATCAATTAGTTGGAAGATTTCCGGAAAATGCACATGCTTCATTAAATGGCAGACTACATTTTAAAAGTTCACTGATCATGATAATGCATAACACTTATTGTGCTTTAGTGTATTTGGATGATAATAATGTTAAAATTGACTCAATATTTATTGTTGTTATTTATCGTCAATAAGACGTCTGTTATATTATATAAATTACATAACAATGCGCTCTGTATTTTAATATGCATAACCATGATCAGGGTTTTCAATTACGTTTTTGTGGGTGATTAGTAGACAGACCAACAGTTGTGATCAAAAGTGAGATATATACAAGAAGGCAGATTTGTGGAACAACACCGATAGCATTAGGAAGTCGCACGTTTCCAAGAAAAAGATTTTTCCTTGAGATTGTACTTTCGTTTAAGTTTATTGAATTCAAATATTATCACATTATTCTATCGGCGGTGAAATAAAAACTTTTGATTTTTGTTATATAAAGTTCTGTTTGGAAAGGTGGAAAATCAATTTCATTTCCATGAGGAGAAAAAGACACTCTTATATAGTGTGAGAAATCTAGTCAACGGACTGTGTTAACATTGCAAAAAGAAACTGAATAATACATAAGGATCCTTTCAGTAAATAATAAGATATGGCATATAAAACAAAAGACCGTGATTTTTATCAAAACATAATTCCCAATAAAAAAATCCTTTGGCCCTATTTCTATGCAGTGTTTGAATATGATATGCTCAAAACTACCAAAATATGGATTCTATAAAATTTGTTATGTTCCGGCGGTGAAAATCCTTCATCAATTTATATTTTAGCCACTTAATAATCAGACGTACCTGTTGACATCGCTTCGGAAAAGTGCTGTCCCGTTACCGTTGACGAATATTATTGTGACAGCTAACAAGTCAATTTTTAGCTACGTTGCCAACGTGACCAACGATATTGTCTGTTTAATATGATTCTGCGTTGTGAAAAGTGTTCGAGGCAATCATGCTTTCAGTGGGTCACGTTGACGGAAGCATTAAAAAAGAAGAAGTTGGTGACGAAAATCGATTTTTGTCCCTGATTTTTCATATCTATATCTGTGATGTTTTGACGTCATCAAATGGACTAAGGTAAAACTCCGATCAAAAATACTAAGCATATGATAAAATTGAGATGTTTGGTCATCATTTTCTTCCTTAAATGTTAAATTTGTATGTTCATCATCAATTATTTTAAATGAAAGAGGGGGCCAAAAACGGGCCTTATCGTACTATGTCCTTTATCCTAAGTGGGGGTGGTGTTGGACGTTACTGGACAACAACATTTAAAGCGACTAGAAAAATTGGTCAGATTAGTAGAGACGAAAAATATAGTCTTCTGTAGCGGCATTAGCATTCCGTTTTTCGAAATAAACAAGAGGGTTCAATAAACTGCATTGAGTGTGGCATTTTCCACCCACGTCACCCACCAGGTCCATGGCCCAGCTTTCCGTATTGTCAGCTCCAAACGAGAGATCTTTCCTTTACAACCATCTAGGGATCGCGCTGGGTCAGCTTTGTGGGTCGAGTCTTGGAGACAACTCATGTGTTCAGTATTCGGTAGTAAAATAATGCCAAATATTGTTTATTATAATATGTATTAGGTCACAATTTTATTGCATCCCGCCTCTCTATAAAAAGTTCTCATTTTCCGGCAGACAATTCCCTGTAATACCTGCCTTATGATCATTCAACACACTTTAAGCCAAACCAAATATTACCCCTTGCACGGGTTAATATCCGCAGTATTTTTACAGTATTCAACAGCGGTCGACTTGCCTTTTGTAATAAATGAAGGAAAACAAAGGAAATTCTCTAAATCAAATCCTTTTAAAACCATTTATTGTTCGAAATTGTTTTTATTGTTTTTCATGCCAACCAATAAAAGGTTAAAAATATCCTATAACAATACATGAATCTCGCTCAAAACACATCTTCTGTTGGAGATTTTATTTTTTACATACCAGCATCCTTCAATTACGTGGCTGGTAACGTTATTATCTATCTTGTTGAATTGAGAGACTGTATAGATACAAGATTAATCTTATTAGACGCTTATAGACACTTACATGGTCAAAAATACTCCAGGTAGTTTTTTACGAGAATTATGTGACCACAAAGTGATCTGGACGCCGTTTTAACAATAAATATTATCGGAACTTCTCAATATTCTTGTTACAATTTCTTACCATAGAATGATGATTGAGTGAAGCCTACCGCTTTTGCGTGTTTCAATTTATTGAAACATTAGTCATTCTGCTTTAAAATTACATGTACCTTCAAATCAGAATTCTAGTCATAGATTTGAGCAATTTGTAAAGAGAATCACTTTAAAAATTCTAACGGAAGGGAAATCTTATTAGACAACAACTCTTATTTGAACTTCGTCGCATTTGAAAATAAAATAAAATGATTTTCAGCTCGTCATCTTAAAAAATACCTATGTTATTAAAAAGCAATTGTGTACAGAGGGGTGCGTTATAAAATGGCAGCTTGATTTTCTGTCTGCAGGTAAAATTCCTGCTAAACGGACGTCAGTTGGAAGGGTGAAATCAACAAGAAATCAATTAACGTCTTGATGCTTCACTCTAAGAAAATATAGGATCTAGTTGAAACAACTCCAATGAATGTCCGCAAGTGATAATGTAATAATGCAAAATTTCTACCATTAAGCAAACAGTCCTAATTCGCATCCTGTGACAAGGAAGTCCCCCCGTCGGAGAGACATACCGCATCTAGTCAATTGTATTGATTGTTAACTGTTTCTCTTTCTGATTTGCAAGAACTATTTGTTTTTGTATTACATGACCATCAACCAACAATCATTTTTTTCAAGTTTACAGCATTTGTGAGTTTCTCCTAAATTAATTTATTATATTCAATAATTTTTATAGAACTGCATCTTACAATCGAAAATGTTTGTCAAATCTTACAATAAATATTAATTAAAGTAATCTACAATTAATACATACAGAAACTCCAGGAATAGTTATTTTTATAAATTTGGTTGTGAGAAAACTTAAATCAAACTTTTTTTGGGTTAGGGCGGGTGGAGGGTAAAGTGTGACCGCTAAGTCGGAAGAAGTATTTTGAATAAATTCTAGATCTGCATTGCCTTTATTGTACCCAATAGTGTTCAAAGATTTACATAAAATTTTAAAAATCTAGTTGTTTGCACTTATGAAGACGACCTTTGCATGTGATATCTGCATGTTAATATTATATAACCTTTCAACTCACGATTGCAACGTATCTGAACCAAAATCTTGTTTGGGACATCTGAGACAGCATTCGTTTCTGAATTAGTTTTGTGATTTCTGTGATAAAGAGAAAATGGTCTCCAGTTTGACTTTCGGTCGTGACTGAAATAATAAAACTTGTGGGGAACCTTATGAAAAGTTTATTTTTTGGAAATGTTTGCAAATTCAAGAGGTTTCGCTAGCGAATTTATTTTAATACTTCCTATGTCGAGAATTAACGATTTACGCAGCTGTCGAACATCTTTTAAGACAGTTGGCACCTACATTTAGAACATAAAACCGATGGTGAATAAAGAAAGCTTTGTTGAATGTTTCGTTATAACCGGATTTCACGATGGTTTGCCTTCTAATTCACATGTTTATGTTAGTCCCGCGATTCAGGTCATTTGGACAAAAAATCGGCTCAAAAGTAAGGTAAGTTGTGATAGTCTTGGCCTGCCTATACTGTATTCTTATAAATCCGTTATACTCCTATTGAACATATCCAAAGTATCACGATTTTCTTAAGAGATCTTTGCCGCATAAATTACTACAACAAGGATACATCCAATCAAGGTTGAAGTCGTCGCTCCTAAAATTTTATGGTCGCCATCACGAATTGGTAGATCCATATGGCATCAGTGTATCTCAACTAGTTATGGACCTGTTACCGGTAACACAAAAATAAGTTGACCTCATCTCGAATTGACGTTAATCCTGATTATTCTTTAAGGATTCCACGACGGGTGTTGCGAGCAAGACAGGAGATGCTTACCCTTCTAGACACCTTGTCCCACTCCTTGTTTATATAGGAGTTCGTGCGATTCCTTCCGGATTTGACAGAAATTGACAGTCCTGATTTTGACATCCTGATCTGACACCCATTTTGACATTAAGGACTCGATGAGGATGCAGGGGACGCTTACCCTTCTAGAGCACCTGATACAACTCGTGTTCTGTAAAGGAAGTCGTGGATTCCAAGCCATTGTTCCATTTGGTTTCGTTTTATCTTTTAGTTTGTTTCAAATTTGTATTGTCCCATTGAGTTATGCACTTCTTATCTCTCACATGGGTATTCTACACTAGATCCATTATGGGGGAATTAGTTGTTAATGTTAAATAGTTGTACAGTAGAAAACCTTAACTCACCATAGTTTTTGTAGAGTTCGTGTTACTCCAGCTTTAGTGTTCAGTGCAGTGTTGTGTGTTTAATGTTTGTCTTTCGTTTCATTTTGTTGGCGATGGTCTTTTCTGGTTGCCCTTTTGGTATCTTCGAATTCCTTTTATTGTTATTTGTTCGACATTTTTTAAAATAGATTGGATAGATTACCTTAATTTATTAATAGTTTCTCATTTTGTCTTTTGGAGGAATTTTACAGCTTTCGTTATGGTATGGACACCAGTTCATTATTGAAGACCTTAATGGAACCTTTTAATTAGAAGTTTAACTTAGACCGTTATTTGTTGGATGGTTACGTCATGGACAATAATGCCTCATCTATTTACATAATTTAAAATTGATTGGTTTTTTCCGTCTTATGGTTTACATGTGTCAGTGCTAAAACTCTTTATCAAATGTCTCCCGGAGAAAGAATGGGCGTCCCTGGTTGTGGGGGATGTATTAATTCAAAATCCGTCCAGGTTGACACATTAAAGATATGGTTCGTTCTAGAGCGTTAAAAAACCCTTGTAGCAACCAATTTTGCGTAGCTAGTTACAATGATAAATTTTACGCCGATATCTAACCCGTAATTTTTACTGAGAAAATCTAAAAGTTCCGCCATTACCGGTCCGTTTCCTACAGTCTACATATTGATTTATTGTTAACAATGTATTAACTTGTTCCCGCCCAGAATAGGGCTTAAATATTTCCGACTAGAGTTCAATCAATCAATTGTATGTCTCCTCCTTAAAATAGATCAACAATGCCAAAAGATGTTAGGATGAAAATTTAAATTTAAATTATTTTGTTGATTTTGATTACATTCTGTTTCAGTCAAGTCAGAAACTAAATTACTTTTTTTAAGTTTCCAACTGGTTCATATGAACAGAAGTGACAGTGAAAATAAATTAAATAGCTTATCTCTTTGTTTCACATGTAGCCTGTTAATTAACTATGTATAATTTATATCGAGTCTATTTATTAGAAAGAAAGTTCTGAGATATTGTCGTTGCTTTCGTCTGTCCATCCTTCTGTCGCACGTTCCTAATGAATTGAACTCTTCATTCTTTAGATTAGAGATTTTATTTTTTTCAATGAATTGAACCATGTTTCATATTGATTCACAATAAGCTTTCGGGTTTTGATTTTGTCATGGCGGTTTAAACAAAGGTCATAAAAATGTCAAAGTCTAAATCTAGGCATACCTTGTATCAATTGAACTCCTTTTTGAGTATACATAGGTATGATGAATATTTCAATATTGTTATAAAATGATTAAATATAACATATAGATAGGCAAGAATAAAGACTAGCTTTTATTTTTGTACAGAGATCTAAAAGAGATTCCAAAGAGTCATCCTATCAGAACCAGCCGTTTCGTCGAGACGTTTGTGGTGCTCTTCTGCAAAAGGCCAAGGTTCCAATCATTTTTGAAGGTGAACTGTATAAACAAAACATTTGATTAATGTTTAGTGCATAATAGCTACAATATTGATGTGCTTTCCTCGTCCTCATAGCAGGTCGGAATTAGGTTCAATTGCCTGGCATATGTGTTTCTGGATATTTTGACAACATGACACATCTATTATTTCTGTTTGAGATTTATAATTAAAATCTTATTTTATATTCAAATGGTTTATTCTATCCTCAAATCGATATCCTAACAGATTTAAACAATACTAGAAAGAGATGTGGACATAAAATAAGGATGATTTTATACACTGAGATATGATAAAGTTCAACGGTTATACTATTCAGATTTTAAAAAAAAAAACTTGTGAAGATGATTCCAATGAAATTCCATAGATTAATCCTTAAAAATGACTTCTCTGCTCATTTTTAAAAAATGGTAAGTAGGGTTATACGTATTAAAATATCTTTAGTAAGTATCCCTTCACCAGACCATTATACTGGTGTCAACTCTTAATGCGATGGCTAATCCTTTGTTTGACACCAGACCATTATAATATCACTGCATGGTCTGTGAATGATCCCTTGTATTCAAAATGACAAAATAAACAAATTAATTATCATTTTCTGGGTTAATATTTATGTAAATTACAGAGGAAATAGCTAATACGCAAGCAACAAAGTTAGAAACTATGTTGTTGAATCCTTTATTGATGATAATTGTTGTTTTGCACAGTGAGAGTCTGACATTTAGAAACATCGAATTCTTTATCCAAATCTTAATGCTTTTGCACGAAGTCATTGCAGTATTATTTAAATTCAATGAGAGAAGATGCAAGCAATATACAGACACGGACTTTTTTACAATCCTGTTATCATGTCACTTTGCACATAAAGTCCTGTCATTCTAAAATCATGTAGGATTGTTTAAGTTAGGTACAATCATTGACAAAGATCGGATTGTCAAATAATACAAAAGATGAATTCTGGTAGATTCTGTTTTCAGTCCCAAATAAATCTTTATTTAATGTTTTTACATAGATTTCCATATAAGGATAATCGAACCGGGCAATTGCGTTGTACAATAAAACGATTTTAAAAACATTTTGTCCTAACGTATACGGTATATACATATGTACAACGCATAATTTTACTCAAGTCGAGATAAATCGACAAGGTTTATTAATGAATCAACAGATATTTCTCTTTTCTATGTCTAATATTTATTTTCTCGATTAAGAAAGATTGTTCAAAGAGTTGCTGTTAGGCGTTTACATTTTTTTTTCAAAAAGTGATGCATGCAGAAAGGTTACCAGGTATTATATTAAAGGGCCTCCACTATAGGTCACAAGATTCCATGTACTACTGTATCCAGACAAGAAAAATCATTGATGGTCAGTAAATGATGCGTTTTAAAGAAAATGACGAGATAAACAAATTAATAGACAATTTCTTGGACAATCTGTTTATGCAAATAATAGATGTGATCTCCGGTACGCCTACCAAAACATTTAGATGCAGTATTGATAAAGGCTACGTTAATACCATTTTGACAATCGAATGTGACATTTTGAAAAGGCAGATTATTCAGAAGAAATCAAATGCTCCCACATGAAAACATAGCAATCATAATTTTTTTCTTGATGGAATGGTAAGAAATAAATGCTGCAAGAAATGTACATATAAACTGCAAAATTGACTTCAGTTAGTTCATCATTGAAATTTTCCACACGCGCTGCCGGCAAAATGAAGTTTTTATACTTCCGTGCTCTTTTTGTAGCTAATTAGTATAAACTCTGCTTATTGTTCTCAATTTACAATTTTACAAATAAAGAAAAGACACTAATAATATCAAAGTTTTTAATATTCATAGAAAAATTTACCAATATCTTCTTAACACAATAAAACGCCAATAAAGACGTTGCGACAATCTTACAACGTGCGTCGGTGACATAAATAAACATTTTCACAAAAGAGTAGTACGATACATTAAGGCTCATCTTTGGCCCAAATTTTAGATTATAGATTGTATGACACAGCAGTAGGTTGATGTGAATATGCTGTTTTACTTTAAAAGCCGTCATTAAAAATACATAACTTTAAAACATACTTTTTCATCATTTTGACAAAACATCAGGTCACATTTTACAATTTCAACAAGAATGTAACATGTCCTGTAAATATACAAAATTTTTGAAGGTATTTTGTTCAAAATATATATATCCGCACAAAAACATCACAAAGATATTTTAACTAAACATTAGTACTTGATAGACCTTTAATTCAGCAAAGTTAGGCTGTAATGTTTTTGTGCCATCTATATAAAAATTGACAAAAATTGTATCAAATCTAGTCATTTCTGCGTATTTTCACAATAAAGCAATTTATATGTGTCATGTGACCGTTGTACCACCAATTTTATTAAAAGAACTGTTTTACTTTCTTCAATATGCATTTGTCAATACAAAGGATAAAGAATATTAGATATTAGACACTTTTCATATTTCAGCAAAACAAATTAAAACATTCACTAAATTCTTTCATAAATATAAAGATTTGGTATAAAAAATTCGCATGTACTTGTAATCATCTTATAAAACATGGGATATCGCATCCTATTTGTTAAGGAAACGTGGTAAATAAAGCTCGGAAATTTAAAAAAAAAATCCACTTGGTCTTAAAATTCATCTCAATAAACTTATCCGTAAAGAATATCGTTACAGCAAATTATTATATAATCTTTAAATGTTGTTTTTATTGTAACTAATATTGACTTTCTTATTGGTCCGGAGCTAAAGAGTTTATAATTCTTATAGTACTTCTTCTTCCTGTCTATATATATATCTCATTTTGGCATTTAATCAACCCATGTTTTCATTGACTTCTAATGATATTTAAACACTAAATCGAATTGGACGTGTTTAAATTGACACCGCTGTGAAGGTAAACCTGATCGGTTTCTTTTGGGTTTTTAACAGAGAGCAACTGCGAGTACTCTTTCGAGCGAGGACGATACTTTTGTAATATCATGTATTAATTTTAACTGTATTTGTTGTTGGTTTTCAGTATATATCTCAATTGTTAAATCTATTTTAAACGATTTTTATAGTGTGTTTTATTGCTGTTTTGTCACACCACTGTCCCATTATAGGAGGGTTGATTGCTAATCAGCCGGTTTAACCCCGCCACATACTCATGTGCCTGTCACAAGCCAGGAACCTATTGTCCAGTGGTTGTCCTTGTGTACTTAGTTAATAATATCTTTTTTGTTCGGCCTTTTAAAATAAGTCACGATTGTCGTGTTTTATGAAGTTTCACATTTTATATTTCGGTGTTTCTAAAGTGTCCGTTATGGTAGAGACTCTGATTCATTATTGAAGACCTTAATAGGAACCTGTAGATGTTTAAATCCGACTGTCATTTATTTTATGTCTGTCTCATGGACAATCGTGCCACGTGTCGTTTTTTTTTATAAATTAGATGAACAAAATTGTTTTTCTTCGTAAAAGCAACATAAATATGGCACATTTTATCAGAACAGCTTTTACTTAAATAATATGTTATTAACTTCATTTACACTGATGAATGTGAATCGATGTTGTAAATTTCAAACGAAAATGTGCTCTTTGCTCTCATGGTGGGATGATATTTGAACCACATGTCATTGGATGGCATTATTGTATTATGGTTTCTCCGCCGCCTGCAGGAACAATTGTTAATCAATTCCGTTAGTTCGAACGGGATGTATATATACTCGAACTCCCGTTTGCAAAGGTTGTGCCGGGGAAAGGAAAGAATGTAGGCAATAAGTATCTCCGCTCTAGTTAAATTTCTACTTTCAATCCATATTTATGGGGTGTATAAATTCACATTAATTCGAGAGAAGGCTTTAAAGACGCAGAGTGTTTACAAAATGTCACATTCTGAGCAAGTCACAGTCTCATCTTAACACTCATTTTAAATGGTCATTAGGTGGTCAGTTACAGGGCTAACTTTTCGACCCTATCGAACCCGTTATTTTTCAGTTAGAGTCCAAAAGTCCCTTGCTCCCCAAAGTCTGCATGTTTATTTATTGTTTAATAAATAGTACCCGTGCTGAGAATGGCTGAAATATTGCCGCTGGACGTTAAGGGGCACTCTATAATACAAAACCACCATAAATTAAACAAGGAAATAACATAATCCAGGGTTTCCATTAAATAGATTGAAATGCAGTCATAAATTGCTAACCAATCTAAATCAAGTTCTTACTTTTCAGTTTTCAATTGATGCCAAATTCAATTATTGAAAGAGGTATCCAATAAGAGTTCATTTTTGCAATAGAAGATGCCGTTGGTAGTTTTACTGTACCTGCATTATGTGAATCTTTATGAGGTTTTCATCAAATATCTGTTTTATGGAAGAAATTTGACTGACAAATCGGTCAAGGTTTTATAATGATGATGAAGCGATTCATATTGTTGGTAGTTTAAAGGACGCGAAATATGGTCGAATTGATTCACATTTCATAAATAATTCAATAGTCAATGTCATGATAACTGATATATATTTAAACTGACTTTTATAAACCAGTTTAATAAGAGGGTTGAAAAGCAGCCATTTTGTCGAGACGTTTGTAGTGTTCTACAGCAAAATGCCAAGGTTACAATCATTTTTAAAGTGAACTGTACTATCATGCTATTTCATAAACGGTTCGTACACAATAACTGTAATATTAATAAACCCATTTTACAGTCATCCCTTGTCCCTATAGTAGGTGTGTTGGGATCAAGTCATGCATTTGTGTTCCAGGATAATTTGAGCAATTTGACAACATGATACATCTCTTATTAATGTTGAAAAGCTTATTTCATTTTCAAATGGTTTATTCTTTCCTCAAAGCGATATCCTAACTGATTTAAGCAATACTAGAAAGAGATGTGACCATAAAATAATGATGACATGAAACACTTAGATATCATATGTTTAAAATGGTAAGTGCTGTTATATTTACAAAATATCTCTATAATGTATCCCATCACCATACAATTGCACCAGTGCTAACCCTTAATATGATTGCTTATCCCATGTTTGACACCAGACAATCAGAATATCACTGCATGGTCTGTGAATGATCCGTTGTATTCCAAATGACGAAATAATCAAATTAATTGTCAATTTCTGGGTTAATATTTATGTAAATTACAGAGGAAAATAATTGAGGTCGATACTTTTGTTGTATCTTGTATCAAGTTTTAATTATATCTGTTATTGGTTTCCAGTATCGATCGCAGATGATATATACATATCAACCGATTTTTTTTAACCTGTTGTTGTTTTGTCACACCACTGTCCCAGGTTAGGGGGGGGTTGAGCGCTCACCAACCGGTTTTACCCCGCCACCTACTAGTGTGGCTGTCACAAGCCAGAAACCTGTAACCCAGTGGTTGTCGTTTTTTTTATCATTTATTTTTTTATGTTTACCATTTTAGCTTTAGATTAGGTCGATTGTCGTGTTTTATGTATCGTTTCCTAATTTGTATTTCGGGACCTTTTACAGCTTCCGTTATGGTATGGACTCTGGTTCATTGTTGAAGGCTATAATGGGACCTGTAGACGTTGAAATTCTGCTGTCCTTTGGTGGATGGCTGTCTCAAGGACAATCATGCCATACTTCCTATTTTTATATTGGGCCAAAAAACGCTGCTCTTAACGACCCTTGTCCTGCATTTATTGGTTACATAAAGTACATAAAAAACCTTTCAAGTTTCGTTTTATCTCAGCGTCCAGTAGGTGTACAACCACTAATCTTTCTGTCCTTTTGACTAGTGCTCTATCTAAATTTAAAGAACTTATCATGAATTACTGTAATAAAGCTTACGAACATAATGGTATACTATTTTTAGAGTAAAAAAATCGCTGGAAGTTTTGGATAAATTGCAGACTTTCGAAAAACCTTTTGAAACTGTTGATAGTTATGATTGACTACTCTTTATACTACACTCCCACATAATCTTATTAAACAGAAATTCTAATATTTGATTTAATGGTTTTGATAAAACAAATCTTAAGTACATTTGCTGTAGTAGAGAAAGGTCATTTCCTTCTAACTGGTTTATAGACAAATTTCACTTGACCAACCGCTACCTTGACGATATCTTCTCCGTTAATAATTCAGATTTCTATAAATACACTTCCGAGATTTATCCAAAGGAATTAACTTTGAATAAAGCCTATAACAATAGCCTAAAATGCCCATTTTTTACTTAGATGTGTCTATTTGGAGGTCAATACTTTTGTTGTATTTGTTATTGGTTTGCAGTATCCATCTCAAGTGTTAAATCCATTTCAACCGATTTTTTAAGTCTGTTTTTATTGTTGTTTTGTCACACCACTGTCCCAGGTTAGGGGAGGATACAGCGCTAAGCAATAGGTTTAACCCCGCCACATACTAGTATGCCTATCCCAAGCCAGGAACCTGTAGTCTAGTGGTTGTTGTTTTGTTGATCATTTATTGTTATATGTTTTTTTTTTCATTTTTGCTTTAGGTTAGGTCGATTGTCGTGTTTTATGAATAGCTTCATAATTTGTATTTCGGGGCCTTTTACAGCTAATGTTATGGTATGGCTATAATGGGACCTGTAGAAATTTAAATTGTACTGTCATTTGGTGGGTGGCTGTCTCATGGACAATCATGGCACATATCCTATTTTTATATTGGTCCAAAAAACGCTGTTCTTAACGAACCTTGTCCTTTGGTGATTTTGTCGCTGTGAAATAAATTGCCATAAAAGTAATTGCAACATACAGACAGCGTTAAATTGTTTTCTCAGTAGTCTTGTTATCTAATGAAATAATAAACTTTGTAGTTAATAAGGTTACCCTGGAGCTAACCTATCACTACATGTTTTCGATAGCCTGTTATCTATCTCTACAAAAAAGTCACATTACTGCGTTGGTAAATGAACAATTCGGACTGAGGTGTACTAAACGGTTTATTTCTAAACGCGTCTAATCACCTGTAAAATAGAAATTGCGATTAAAGCGACGCAAAAAACATCGGAGAGATTGTCGGAAGTTCAATTGGTAAAAATTGCAACTTAATTCAAATTAACCAGAGGCATTTGCTTATTAGATCTTTTCTGATATCCGAATATTCCTATTCTTTTACAATGGTACAAGTTATTGATTAGAAAGTCAACTGCGTTTCCCATATGATATTTTTTAAATAATAAATTAAAATATATTGATAGCGTTCAATTTGCCATCTTACATCTGTCAAAATATAGGATGCGGTAGTTTCTGGATATGTGTTGACCATAAACAACACATTTACTAGGAAATTTTATTGGTGCCACCCCATTTTTTTGCTTCTAATGCTGGCATTTAAGGCACATGTATACTAAGAGAAATATGTACATTGTAATGTAATGCATTTTATATTGAGCAAATTTGGAAAATTAAATAAAAATCATTTCTGCAAATACATGTTTTGATTGTTTTTTAACGTCCAGTGGCAAATATTACGTGCATATTAAGGAGGGAAACAAGTTAAACAATAATTTTGTATATATAGTCTGTGAGAAAGGGACTGATAACGGAGGGACTTTAAAACTGCCACTGGAAAATTGCGGGTTGGATAGGGGCGTAAAATTTAGCCTTGTTATTACTGGCCGCCTACTGACCACTCAAAATGACCTGTTACATTGTGTTTTTATTGTGCTTTCCTTAACAAGGGGAGTCTTTAACGTCTCCCTCTGGACGGATTGTGAATTTAAACATCACCCACAACCAGGGACGCCCCGTTTAGAAGACTAGTGCCTCCAGGATGGAGATAATTAGTGCCTATTCTTTCCCCGGCACAACCTTTGCGAAGGGGAGTACAAGTATTTATACATCCCCCTCAAGCTAACGGACGACCGTTTAGAAGGAGTTCTAACGGCACGCTGAAACCGAACGACCTATTTCTTATCCCCGACCGATCTTGGGGTTTTGACTGATTGAATGAATTTTACATAAGGCTCAAAGACAAATATTCCATCCATATTCAGGACGAGAGCATAATAATGAGTGATGGTTTAATTACCTTGCTTTGCACAAGACTGACACGCTGAGTAGGGTTTGTAACGTGTCAGCTTACATAAGCAAAAGTCCGAAGGATACGTGTCACTTTACTAAGACACATTATTCTGACTCTGGGTCGAGTAGTCTTTGTTCTTACTCCTTTATGCAAGGTTCTTACTGGAGAAGCAGCAAATAACAATTTTAATGTCGTTGGTTTGACCCTGTTGGCGATCGAACCCAAAACATTTCAAGATATCCAAGATTTATACAAGCACGCTTACCATGACACTACCGAAGCGGATCATTCGAAATCAAGTACAAACTTACAAAACCCTTTTCTTTCATTAGAATTAAAAAAAACTTTTTTCTAATGGAAACAAAATTTCAAATCAGAAAGCTACGCGATAAGACCAGAATGTGTCCATTGGGAGACAATGCTCTGATTAATCAAGTTAAACGGGTTTATGTTTTTTGCTCAGGTTCATGACCTTATCTTTTACGTTGATGCCATTATTGTATCATTTGTATGACGTTAAACAAGTCGAATAAGGTGAAGAAAACGTATTTAACGTCAATAATTGTGGTAGCTAGTTTGTATGCAAATGAAAGATAAAATTGGCAATTGACATTTTGAGATACAATATTGTCAGTCACAAGTGATGTGTATCTATTTACTTGGGTTGTGTCTCATTAATTACTTGTCTAGCGATGTCATGTAATTAACAATTAAACTGAAATGTGTCTGCATCGCTTACCGATATTCTGACAATATAACTCATATCGCGATATTGACAATGTATACATAGTAGATAACAACATTTTTCCACCACCTCACAAATCCGACGATTTAGAATCAAATGCAGAATATAACGAGATGCCTACATCACGATAACGACGATGTCGAAAACGTAGACAAATTACACAGCGATCTCGATGACGTTGTACCCTACTGTTCCGATATTGTTTAAATGTCGATGAGATAGAGAACAAAGCGATGTCAACGACGTTGTACGATATCGTTATATCGGCAATGTAGACGATGTAGACAGAGTACATAAGGATGTCAACAACGTCGTACGATATCGTAACAATATTATTTACATCGCGACATCGGCAATGTTGGCAACGTAGACAGACGTCTCTATGGTGTCGACAACGTCGTACGTTATCGTGACCATATCGGTTACATCGCGATGTCGACAATATCGATGCTTCTTTGTACACTGGACATTAATGCTTATGTTTGGTCACAATTGTAACTGGTTTCAGTTTCGTCCTTTTTATTTAAACAAATTACGTTCAAAACTACCCAATTTAAAAGTTATTCCATTTTTTACTAACACTGATTAAAGATACAAAGAATGAATACTTTGCATTTCAGACGTAAGATGTTGAATCTAAAATTCTGATGTCTGTCTTATCGTTTTTAAATTACTTTTTCAACATTTGTCTTTAGCTAGCGTGACCAAATACTAAATTCCATACAAACTACTGTTGGAGAAGTTCAATTAAATTCTAGAAATAAGTCCAGAATCTATTCAGAATATATTTTGTCATGAACGTGATGATGATGCATAAATAAAAGAAAGTTATATAAAGTCATCTGCTATTCTTGAAACCTCTTATATATAACGTGTGAGGCAGGGTTCTTATAACTGTGTTTAAGATGCATACTTTGTCATAATACATTTGCTGACCGCTTGACGCTAGATTGTCTTGTTATTTCGAAAAAAGAAACGATTTGCAGATACTAAAAGTTTAAATGAAAACCTCAACTCAGATGACGGTTGAGCGCACACCAACCGATTTAGCCCCCCCCCCCCCCCCACATACGTATGTACCTGTCCAATGCCAGGGACCTGTAGTGCAGCGCTTGTCTTTGTTTTATCAGTCATTTATTGTTATTTGTTCACCATTTTTTCAATAGATTAGGTCGATTATCGTGTTTTTAATAGTTTTATTTTGTATTTCGGGCCTTTTACAGTCTAGTTCATTGTTGAAGGCCGTAATACGACCTGTAAAAATTGAGATTCGACTATTATTTGGTGGATGGCTGTCTCATGGACAATTATCTCTTATTTTTATATTTAACATGTAACCACAGCCAAATGAAGACTGATCAGAAGACAAACACACACAATGACACACATGAAAATAAAGACTAGGCAACACTAACATTGATCCGTTCTTGCGAATAGGACTTTTAAAATATTTTCCATATGATGCTATGTTCGATGATACATTTTCAACAAAGTTCAATGACTTTGAAAGTGATATCCTTTGTCTAGTTTGGTTTTGGATCGTTTAGCGTTTTGTTTTTTTTTTTTCTTAGCTCTAATGACCTCGATTAACAAGACCTGTAAGATTGACATTTTTTTTATATATCATTTCGTCAAAGATACTGACCTCGAGTAACAAGACATGTAAAATTGGCATTTTTGATATTTCATTTCGTCAAAGATAAAAGCTAAACTTTTATTATGCAATGTTAGTGAAGATTTTGTCAATGTCAAACATTTAACACAAAGAGGCAAAGGATATTTTTGTGCTGGGAAAAACTAAAATTTTATTTAAAGGATGAGTTGCGGCAAACAGTTTGAATTCCAGTTATTTATAAGACATACTTCATGGCCAAACTCGATTTATTTTATTTAAGTGGTTGAAAATTTCGTGGGTTCTATATTTCTTTTTTGTAAAAAACACCCCTTCCCTACATAAAATCGTCTTAATGACGCAAGAAAGAACACAAGTCAAATTCAATTTTAGATCTGTTAAATAACATTATAATTGATAGTTCAATTATTGATATGTGCTAAGACAATTTGCTTAGTCACTGTATATTACACTTAATCAAATAAGAGTTGATGTGTGGAGGAGTTCTCTTTTAATTTTTCTAGTCGATATTAGTACCCTCGAGACAATCGTTAAAGATAATATTTTCTGCTTGTATAACATGTAATATCTCAAACAAAACCAATAAACAAGTATTTGTTTGTCAGAAGATATAAAAGTGTTATATAAAAAATAAAAAGAAAAAAAGATTATTTTTGGTATTTTCCCTGTTTTAAAAAAAATATATTTTTAACCAAATGGACTCTTAACTTATTTCAAAAAAATATTCCTTTAGTACAGTGCTTCCCTGCTCTACCATGAGAACAGGATGACTGTATATAGATATGTGTATAAAAATAATCTAATAGGAAAACACCAGGTTATTTAGTTTAATGTATTGTTCCTAGAAACTACTGTAAAATGCAAACAAACCTTTGTCAGTGATGACCTTGGAGATATCTGACAAATTTTGATGTTTAAATTTATTATACCTTTTGTATCCATCGCTCCCAGACGTGTTAATGATAATTGGAACTCAAAGAAGTGGCTTCGGAGTGACCTGTGTTTTCCCTAAAAATTGAAGGAGTTCCAAACATAGCCTAAATCAGCATAAGAAAAGAACAATTGCTGCTATTTAAAGAAGACGTGGTTTTGCTTTTAAGTACATATCTTTTAATCGATGACGTCATTAAAATGGGTAAATTCAAAATGTATTGAAAATTTCACCATTTTGGTGGAATTTAATATGGCTTTCGATAAAATTAGTTATGGCCGCATCCGTGTTCATTCAAAATATTAACATATATGATGTACCTAACAAATATGCAAAGCATATTAAAAAAATTTGTCTTAATCATGGATGCGACCAAAAACTGGATAAATTATTGCAATTTAAAAAAAAATTGTTTAAATTAACGATTTTAGACCAAGTTTAGGATACTGCTAAATTCTGATAGGAATATGTTTTGACAAAAAATCAATTGATTCAACTGAAGATGACATTAAATTTTGCAAAAGGTGCTATATATTTTAGGTCCCGCGATGTTTAATTTTGGAGACCAAAACGGGCCATTCTGAACCTACTCATTTCGAAAACTGCATTGTTGGCCACATACCATTTTAAAACTCAATATCAATTCCTTCTTTGTGTTAACTTTTTAAACTTACAGACCTTCGTTCGTATAACTTAACCACTAAACGAACGAACGAAAAACAAAAGGTAACAGGTCGTTGCGGCCCCATCGTAAGTTCGGCCCCAGTAAATGCGGCCACAGTAAGTGCGGCCCTAAAATAATACGGCCCCAAATGAAAAGTAAATCCGGCCCCATTCTTTTTTTATATAATAAATAGAAGATAAAGACATAAAGTTAAAAAAATCGAAAAATAAAGAAAGTTATTATTTATTTA
>JAULBM010018271.1:0-11450 GCA_032357055.1 Geukensia granosissima | reverse complement strand
CTTGAAGTTAGCCTTGATCAAGGGTGACACCTTCTCTCTTTTTTAAAATTTTCCAATGCATTTTTTAAAGAAAGATTATGGAATATATGCCAGAAAGACACAATCAGCATCATACATACATTTATTCCACATATTCAAAAGCCAAATTTGACAGCATAGATTTTTATGCATTTAAGCATCTCAGAAAGATTCAATATCGTTTAGCACAATTTTATTATTGCCAGTTCTTGTGGAACTCTGATTTTCCTCACATCTGGCTTGGAGAGAGACTTTTCTACCAAAATTTCAAATGTAAAGGTATTTGTTATCCCCATACCATCTTTCTGTGGATTTATTGTAAGGCTTGACCCAATTGACAGATGAACTATATTGGTTCTACAGGCTTCCAGTAATAATATGGTGTTTTACAGCTTTTTGGGGGTATCTTATTTTTAGGCTTTCAACGTTTATTAATCAGCACCTTTGTATATATTCTCTTGACAATCTGATTATCAATAAATTCTGGAAGACCAGAACATGTTAATTGCTCAAGCATATCAACAACTTTCCCTGTAAACTTTATAATGTATTTTTGGGCCAGAACTTTAATCATTAGTTCTATTAAATTAGTATCCAGCATTTCAACAGGGTAAAAAACTAACATCTCTGAAATCATCCTAGAATACCCGAACTTTTGTTTATATTTCAGAATACTATTACGTCTACAATAAATTGTAGTGATCTTGGTAGGTGTGTGGGGATACCTTTTACAGTGGATGTCTTGGGACCATTCCACCATATTTTGACTCAGGTTAAGTCAGCTTCAGACAAAAATGTTCATGTATTTCCTACTGGTACCTATGGAGATTTTCGGAGGATATTTATTGTAGACATGGGTTGACAATCAATATAAAATAAGAGCAAGAAATGGACCTATAATGTTATGACGTGTTGTTCTATTGTAGTGTTATGTGTACTGAGGGCCATGGTTCAGTCTTACTTACCCTCTTGATATCTTCGAATGATTTATTTCAACATTAATTAAGTAGTGGAGAGGACATCAATTATTATCCACAATTATTATGATGATGTACAGCATAAAGGGATCAATGCCTTACATATCTTGATTACAGTTAAAAAAAACACTTCACATTTCAAAAATATTAATGCTGTGAAATATATAAAACTAGAGGAGTTGAAAAAATCTCCCAAAAGTCGCTGAACATAGGCAAACATCCTTCAGGGGTTCTCTTGTAAAATCATTTGTCTAAATTGTCTAAAAGTGTGTAAGCTAGTACTTCAAATCACTAGATTACTGATCGAAAAACAGATATTTTAAAATCCAGCATTACATTTCCTATTGCTTACTGTGTTACTCTTCTGCCAAAACGGTTATTCTTTAACTTTAAAAATAATCTTTATAAAGAAGCGTGACCGTATGTTTTTATTTAGTATACCGTATATTGAAGTTATACTTTGGAAAATATATGTACTATCAATATATTCAATATTTTATTAAGACCTAGAGCCACCTTGCCCAACTTCACTTTAGCTTAACTGGCTTAAATAGTTAAAGGGTCAATTTGAAACCTGTAGGAACTGTAAGCAGCCTGATTAATTCTCAATGCGGACCGAAAACCAATATAAATAACGCCATCAATGGCTTATTCTTGGAATACCACATATTTTATTGATAATTCTTGAATAATTAAAACGTGTTTACATGGTCATCATCAGCTAGATTTGATCTGATATCACGTCCATGTGCACTTAGTAATTCTTCGTATTCAGTTGGTAGATGAAGTTCCGGATTATCATTGTCATAGTCTGTTACAGTGATACTAATAGGTATTTTATCGGCGTCTCGTGATCCAAAATAAATTGCATTAGTTTTGTAATTTTGTGTGTCAAACCAACTATTTTCAAGTCTTTGTTTTAAAGATTGCTCCGAATTTTCTGAATTAGTTATTTCTGGTTGTTTATTTGTGTACTCCTCTTGGCTGTATTTGGCAACTTTACCACTAATTGCTTTTAGGGTTTTTTGTCCGGGTGTTAAAGCCGGAAGTCTTTGATTCTTTCCATTCAATCCAACATCAATGTCTATTTCTGACGTTAGCAATCGCGACTCCAACTTTTTCTGTTTAATCTGATAGTTGCTGATAAGTCCTTCTGTAACCATCAACATAATTAAACCGAGAGCCAAAGTTACAGGTCCTATAATATGAAATACTTCCCGCTTTGTCCAGAATATAGTTCCCTCTCCTAGACTCCGAACAGTGCTCGCCATGATAATGCAAAACCCAACCAACCATAAGAAAGCGGTAGGAATGAAAAGTCGTCGGAAACATTTAATCTTCTGGCGTTTTTTCTCACGTTCAGACGCGCGGTCAAATCTGCGTTGAACATAGCTTCTTTGTCTTTCGTTATCGACTTCTTCAAACCATATACTGAACTGTTTTATCCTTTCCTTTTCAGATTTATCCTTCACTTTTCTTTTGTTTTTCCAAAGACAGCCACATTGTTCGTCTGATTCCTCAAACTGTCGTCTGTAAATAAATATTAAAACACAGTTTAGGGAAAGATTTTTTTCATATAAACTGGTAGAAATTCTGGCTACTTTGTTAACTGAAGTCAATTGACGAATCCTATATTATCAACATTAAAAAGATTTAAGAATTTCTGTGGTATAAAACCAATATAAATATATGGAATGTGTTTAACCTTTCCTCGGTATACCATTTTCATTTTCCTAAATATGAAAATGAATCCTCAATTTTTTGTACAAGAAATCTAATAAATTTAGTTAATCCAACTTTACCAATTATGGTTGTTTTTAGCTCACTTGGCAAAAAGCAACGTTGCCACCCGACGGTAGACTTTCACAGTTTCACCGGCTCTTAATAAGACAGGAACCAAACATGGCGGGAAGCATCTATTGCTGGTCCTTTACAAAAATTCTATGTGTCTTCTCGATCTAATTAGAAACACGATTGCCATAGAATAGTTTTTAAGAGTCTTCTTCTCTGAAACCATAATACCCAATGGAATCAAAATTACGGATGTTCCTTTGTGGAAACAAAGTTACCCCGTTTCGTCACGAACGTACTACGAATATGAATGTCACAGGTGTCATGTTTCTGATATTTTGATTAAAAAATGGATCCAAACTTTACAGGAAGCATTTATGGAAGTTCCATTAAAAAGTTTCCTCTTTTCATCCTGATTTGACTACAAGCAAATATGACAAGGACAACTCTTGCTTCTTCTAATTGGAAGATAAAAAATGATTTGAAATTTATAGGAAGTGTCACTGGGGGAGGAGGTATTTATAAAGTTTCCCGATTTCAATCGGACAACAATAATGTCCATAGGAAATTCTTGTTTCTGAATTGCCAATTTCCATCATCAACCACTGCTAAATAAATTAACTGAAATCTAGTGCAAAATTCTAGTGAGATACTTTATAATGTTTGTTCAATATTAAAAAAAAAAGAATCCTTTCAACCTCTGAACCATTAGAGGAATTTTGGAGACACCCGGATTTTTTCAGTTAATCGATGTAGACCTAATAAAATGTTACACGTTTCTTTCGTTGAAAAATGTAGTAATAGAGTTCTTTGTTCATTTAATAACAACCATATAAGTTTGTCTTCTGTTGATAAGTCCCCTTAAGATGGTTTTTATCACAATAAATATTAAGTTCTATGGACCATTAGTTTCAAGTCTTGCCGAACACGTGATCGTGCACCTCCTTGACCAGTCGTGATTGTGCAAATCATGATCAAGGAGGTACAAGATCCCTTGGTAATAAAACCATTAAAACGTTGGTAAAAAATTTCACTGATCCTACCTTGACCGGGACTGATGAGGTAAATGTAAATCTAAAAAAGATCCCGTGTGATCTACAGCATCAATAGCCCCTATCCAAGCCATTAGTCTTAGTCATAACAAACCCCGTATATGTGATTTTAATATATACCAAACAAATAGATACAAAGATGATAACCTCTCTAATGTTTTAACTGTCAACGGTTGAACTCTTGTTTTGACGTCTTTGTCAAAATACCATGCAGATGAAATTAAAGCTCAGTGACATTTGAACTGCTTTATTCATGTTGTTTTGATCGCATTGTTTAGTAAATGTACACAGATCTAATTTATTAAGGTATTTTGGTAAACTATTATTTAACTTTACTGTTATAAATAATGATTTTATATGGTCATGATTCGTATTTCTTTTTGTATGCAAAAAAACTTAGTGGCATTAAAAACTTAAATATGAAAATGAAAAATGTAAATTTCAGAGAGACTGCACTGCAACCTTTAGAAAAAATCGAGGGAATTTGCAAATCTAGAGGTCACGACAAGGCCTTCATCAACGATGGATTACCATTCTTTGAAATTAACTCTAAATCGCCCCAATAAAAATTGGTGTATACATAAAATAATATTGATCTTACCTGAGTACTTTCAAAAATGGACATGGGACAAAACAATAAACACAAACAAAAACATATGACCACAATCCTGACTTGGGACAAGCACATGCGACATGTGGTGGGGTTGAACTAGTTAAGTGGGTACCCTACCCCCCAACAAGCGGTCAAAGGAAAAATAAGGCACAACAAACGAACCATAATATAAAACAGAAAATTACCATTTCCGACCAAAGAGTACACTCACAGACAGAATTCTGTCATTAATAACCCTAGATTAACATATAACACAAGACGAACATAGTCAACCAGAGGGCACAATCAAGATAAATGCAGGAACAGTTGAGAGCATTTAAGAATCTTGTAAATATAATTGTAAGACTGTATAATTTAGCAAACCGATGATCACAGTTACTCACTTTGGAAAGGCACACGAGACATGTTGAAGATTTGAACTAGTTGAATGGGTACCCAATGAGTGGTCAAAGGAAACACAAGCAGAAGTCGACTATAACAATCAAAACAGAAAGTCACCCAATCCGACTGTATAGAGTACCTTAATTACAATAAATATACTATATGAAAATACATGCTGAAAGAAGATACATCTAATAATAATGCTTCAGTTACTGAAAGCAAGCTTAGTGTGGGACTCCAAATGATAAAACATAAAGCCTCTCAACACGAGATGTCACCAAACACAGTATGTCCGGAGATTTAATACTGTGTTGTCAATAAAAGTAAAGAAAGACCAGATGGATGCAATGCAAAATGTATTAATATTTGTTTAATGATGCGTTCTGTATACTGATATCTGAACCAATAAAAACCTGTTTTAATGTCTTCACTACAACGTCGAACTTGTAATCTTTGTCTATATAGGATAAATTTCTTTTGCAAATTCTTTAAAATCTGGATGATTTAAAGTAAAAACATCATCTTAATATATAAAAGTATTATTAAACTTGTCCACAAAATGCTGTTTTGAACGGTCTTTCTGAATTTTGGTCATTACTGTGATTCATAACAATCGGCTTGTTCACAATACAAAAGTTCATCCGGATTAACTTATTAATGCCAATGTCAAGTCTGTCTTGATATGTTACGAACATTACGTTGTTGCAACTCGATGAGCTTACTATTTTAATTGCATTTTGTGTCTTTACCATAGAAATGAACACAATAAAATATCTTGAAAAACATAGTTTTTGTTATGCTTTTTCAAAGAAAAAAAATGAATAAGTAGATAACATGGTATTTGGTTTTTGAGCAACCGGTTGCGTAACTTTTAGAAGCATGTCTCCCGTTGAAGAGTCACTTCCCGTTTCAAATTTTTAATAGAAAATGTTAAATGATAGACCAGACTGTTAGAACATTTTTTTCAAAGACAGAAAACGTATTATATCTTACTGTTGCATTTTATTAGGTCAAACACGCCCAATTGGATTTAGGTAAAATATCATGAATAGTCCAAGAAAACGGGGTATTGTCCAAATGCCAAAATAAAAATATCGCCAGCATGTAGGACAAAAATGTGAACAAATTTATAAATATTTAACTAATTTATGATTACGAAATCCTTGACTTAATAATTTGCTGTCTGTCGTAAATTTTAGTCTTGAAACATTTAAATCCAGAAAAGAACAAGTGCTGCTCTCCTGATTAGCTTTATTCAAAATCGGTGCTCTAGGGTAAATAGTAGTGACGTATTTGGAGAAGCTCTTGATGATAACAGAAGATATATCGTCTAGATAGCTGTAAGTTTAATAAAATATATTAATTAAATCATATTTGGAAATATCTTTGTTGTGTTTGGCTGTTTTGCTATGAAATGACCACAGTTGGTTCCAAAAGAAATTCCTACAACCTGTCGATAAATTATATCGTTAAACCTAATGTAAAGATTTTGTAATAAGCTTTTTCATCCTAGAAAAATTCTCCACCATTGCTGCAGCAAATTTGTTTGATCTGTTTTACCAAATGCTCACTCGGTGAGATATGAATGTTTTCGTTTATTGAGGTTGTGGGGAAGTGTTGTATAAAGGATGGGAATATTGTAAGATTAATAATTTCAAAAGATTTGTTAGAAACGCGCATTTTATCTAAAACATCAAGGGAATTTTTCACACTCGCAAAATAGTTGAAACTATTATATTCGTACTATTCATTGCATTTAAGTATATTAAAGTTCTTACGGGTAAGAGACTTGTAGGATAAACAGAATACACAAACTGGAAGCTGAGAATAAAAATTTTCTTATGCAATTAATTAAGGAAAGCAATACCTTGTCGGTATTATATCATGTTCTCCGAGGACCTTGGAATTTTCTGTGTCAGTATTGCAACTGTTTACTGACTTTCAGTCATGTTCATGTCTCGGAAAGTAGAAGAATTAAAAATTTCTTTTTAAAGTTCTTTTATGTAGTATTTATGTCAAACCACCACCAAATTGTTGGGTGCTTTGTCAGTTGTTACAAATACGAACCATGTACCAAGTTTCTGTGTTACCCTTAAGTTGAGTACTTAAAATTGAGATTCTGTATAACTCAAAATTAACTCAAAATTATTCACAGATATTCGAATATCTACAATATTTTTACATTTCTTGAGAAAAACATCAAGATATTAATTTTTAAGCAGTTGTATATATGAGTTTTTATCACTCTGGTCAAACAACTTTTTAAGGTGAACGATATTTTTTCAGGTGAACTAATCATTTTTCGGACGTCGGGGTCTCCAAAAATAGCATGACCACCTTGAGTGATCATATCGTAATGCCATCTGGGGTTGATATATATTAAAAAATAAAAGTTCAGTATGCATCACTGTATAGAAATACTCACCAAACAAATAAATTGAATTTTATAGGTTTAAGCAAAAAAATTATCAAAAATTTAGTACATAAATCTCTTTAGATATTGCATTTAAAAAAAAAACAGACCTTAATTTTCTAGTAATGTGCATCCGAATAGAATGTAGGAGCTCCAAATCAAATATAAAAATGTTAATACAGTTTTAAATATTTTTCAATAAAAAATGATCAGAATTAGTAAACGCTTGAATTACCCCCAAAAACGCTTTGGTACGCTGTTTGCCTTGATTGAAAGAGTTCCCACAACCGTTACTTAAGGTATAAACTTTTCACTAATAGGAAATATTTGTCCAGTAATTATTCAGATAAGTTTGTATGTTCGTACCTGTTACTGTGTCGGCCCTTCACACTTTGCATAACCATTTTGTTTCCAATGTTAACATTATTAAAAGCTGCCATATTGCACAAGCAAAATTTAATTAAAGGGTGCAAATAAAATTGCTATATCAGTTTTTAAAATACAACTGAACTGTTTTTGAATAGAATCATTGAAGGAAAGACTCATTGTTTTATAAAACTCCGTTAAAACCTTGTTAAATAGACTGTTTTGTGTTCTGGTTGAGTTCCGAAGTTGCACGTTAAAAGAAAGAATATGGAATATATGCCAGAAAGACAAGATCCACATCTTACATACGTTTATAACAAATATTTATATAAAAATTCACGGCTATTATAGACGTGTCGAAGTCGTTCCTCTCTAGACAGTACTTAAGTTTCCGTTCGATTTTTGTTGATTCATTTGATATTTCAATACAACTATTCCCTATTTAAAATACATATTGAGATTGATCTTTGAGGACCGACCAAAATGAGGATTTTCGTATATTTTATTGCAAATTATCCATTTGAGATGGGGGTTCTTTCCTTGTATTCTCCACGAGACAACAAATAAGATAAGCAAAAATATTTTTCATCCGACTTTAGTGGATTTTTTTCATCTGATTCGAGCTTTAGATAGTATATCTTTGGACTTTGGTATTTATTTAGTAACTTCAACCTTCCTGTACCTGACCGGATGGTATTGATGAATGAAGGGAATTCCCGCCCCTTACGTTTATAAGTTGAAGCTGGTATTGATGAACGAAGAGAATTTTTTCCCCACGTTAAAAATCTCCATTATAGTGGTTGAAGCTGGTATTGATGAACAAAGGGAATTTTCCCCCTACGTTAATAATCTCAATTATAGTGGTTGAAGCTGGCATTGATGAACAAAGGGAATTTTTCCCCTACGTTAATTATCTCAATTATAGTGGTTGAAGCTAGTATTGATTAATGAAGGGGATTTTTCCACTACGTGATGTCCACTACCAAACAATTTGTTACGTAATGGATATGTTTGTTATGTAGTGGAAAAAATTTCCTGATGTTTTCAAGTAAAAAATTCATGGATGTTTATGCATATTTTATTGTAATTTTTAATTTATATGTGCTGTGTTAAATATGCCTAATATCCACTACGCAAACAAAATTTTCCACGTCAATATATTTGTTTTTTTTAGCTTGGAGTTGTCTTTTGTGAAACCGTTATTTTGCATGAGTTTAATTTAGAAGACGTACTTATTCTAACAAAAATGATCAAAAGTTTATTTCGTATGAAAATTTTAATTGAAGTAATTATATATATACATTTGACTTAATGATATTGTTTTCATTTTGGATAATTTTGTGCTTTGAAAAATGCTGTGAGGTTAACTTTAAAGTTTAAAATTGTATTCTGCATTTCTATTTATCATGTCTTAAAACTATGATTCAAAAATTATTACGTAGTAAACATTTAAGCATAATCTATTATCATTTTGCATTTATAAAACTATATATTTCCAATCGAAATTAAGATTGCATTTCAAATCATATATTCTTTATTGTAGTATAAGTTGATATTTTGGGAAGAAAATTAGTTCTGAAACATTTTATTTTTTTAATAATTTAGGACCAAAAATATATGTCCACCCATGTTACTACATAGATGTGAAAAGAGAAAAAGACATCTTCTACGCGAAGACATTCAATTGATCTATTTAAAATATGGCATATAAGTCAGAAAGATACGATTCACATTCTGTAAGTTTATAACAAATATTCAAAAGCCAAGTGTAACTGCCGAATTGATGTAAACTGCACCTTGCCACAATATATTCCAGTACCGGAAAATAAAGAAGACCATACTATTGACGTTTTTTGTCTAGTCCTGTTCGAAAGGTGTATCTGCACAAAAACTACAGCAGCGGGGATGTTTGATGATAGAAATATCATAACAGGATTCCCTAAGCAACCTTTATTTTTATCGAAAGTCAACTTTCCAGATACATCGAAAAGCAGAAAACTGTGATGCGTGGTGCAAAACCACAAGCCAAATGGTTACTGATAACAAACTCACTAGGATTTTATGTCATTAGAAACACTGTTTGGGGTAGGCAGATCCTTGCTTGTTCAATTGTTCATGACGTAAGCTCCACCAAAACAAGAGTTTTAGCACCAAGATTTCTCAGAGTTCCAGATGAAAATACTGCCAATGAAGTAATCCCAATAGGAGCTATCGACGGAACACACATCCGATTTTAACAAAGAGGGTTATTACTCCATTACTATGCATGCTGTTATTAACTGTAATTACAAATTTATTGACATTAATAACGGTTGGCCAGGTAAAGCCAATGACACCCTTGTATTACAAAATTCTTCACTGTTTGCCTTGGGAGAACAAAAGATACTTCCTGGACAAGTCAGTCAATTACATTAATGGTGTCCCAGTAGCCTTTTTGTATTAGGGGACGCTGCTTATCCCCTATTAACTGGTTTATGACCCCTTATAACGGGAAACACAGTGCAATTCAGAGGATATAAAATATTGACTATATAGTATTAACTGTCAAGCACAAGAATGGTCACTGAGATTCGTTCGGGTGGTTAAAAGCACACTGGAGATTACTATTGAAGAGATTTGATGTCGGCATTCAATATCATGAACCTTGTGTTGCTGAATAACATATGTGAGATCAATAAAGAATTATGTATTGAAGAACGGTTTATCCAAGAAGTTAACCGTAGTATTGAAATAGTCATCGGCAATAAAAAGCAATTGATATGGACAGTGCAAGGTACATTCGAACTGCAAAAAGATGATTACTATTTTGATTGGTTTCACTTATAAAGTCTAATTACTGTTTTATTTTGTTTATTTTCATTATTTTGATACCAAGACATTTGTATTTTTGTGTTTGTTTGTATGACATTGAAGCAGGATTTGCATATTTTTACGTTAACATGTTTTATTCGTTTGGGACAATCTAGAGCTCGTCGCTGGGAGTAGAATTCCACCCTTATTAAATACCTAAAGTGAACTCTAGATTTAATCATTTTCCTCCGTTTATGACTGAGATTTAGTGCGGTCTCCTTGATATTATTCCCCATACCTTTTCTTTGGTATAAATATCAAAATTAATAAATTTGTTTAAAATAAAAGCTGTCGCTCACATGGTCAATATGAACACCAACGCAATGCAAAAATGTCAGAATTAAAAATAAATGTAGAGGATGATATACTTACAACATTCCATATCTAAACTGCATCCAAACATAAACTACAACCAAAATATCATCTCCTAGGGCGGCAGGGATATACATATAGGCCGATCGGTTTCTCAGCATGCAGGTAGACTCCTGCTAAAGGGGCGTCCGTTTGTTCGAGCGGGATGTACAAATAGTCGAACTCCCTTTCACATTGGTTTTTTCGGGAAAAGAATAGGCAATAGGTATTTCCGTCCATTGAGCCAGAAGTCTTCTCATGGGGGTGTCCCTGGTTGTGGGGGTTGTATAATATTTCACAATCCGTCCAGAGGAAGACGTTAAAGACGCCCATTGTTTAGAAAATGTCACGTTAAAGACCCCTTGTAACAGTTTCATTTTGAGTGGTCAGTTGGCCAGTTACAAGGCTAAATTTTCCGCCCCTGTACAACCCGTAATTTTCAAGTGGCATTCTCTCGCTTACCGGCCCAAAGTCAATATATAGAACTTGTTCCCGTCCTGAAATAGCTGGACGTTAAGCAGATATCAATCAATCAATCCAAAACATCATCAAGTAGTTTAGCTTAACGTCTTCAAACACATTTGGAAACCAAGCACACCCACAGGTGCGGGGCGAGATTTTTTTTTTAATACTAACAT
>JAULBM010018260.1:0-11450 GCA_032357055.1 Geukensia granosissima | reverse complement strand
GTTTCACAGTAACTCTGGAGCCCATTTTTTACTGCTGATAGAATTACTGTCAGTAACTTGGAAAGAGGTTTTGTGGAACTTATGTGGAATATATATATGTTTCGGTTTCAGTGTTAAACTATTGTTGATTAAGGATTGTCAAAGTTAAGAAATCTCTTGGGAAGCAGTCAGTTATTTTTTAAAATCAATTACAGTAGAATACAAATTTAATAACCAAACTTTTCGGCATCTAGGATTTTTATGGTGTTTTCATTGAATTTGCCAATTAAATGTGCCACGAAGAACAAGAAGACATTAGTGTCTTCAAACTGTATATTATATACTTGCTTCTATGGACCATGTCCAAATTATTCATTTGTATGGATGCTATGTGTGGGCCTCTTCGTGGGTTCTGCTTTTCAATAAATAAAATTTATAAAAAAAATCACTCAGGATGTTGACTATAATATGGCCCTAAATTTGTTTACTTTATTTTGTGGAAAGGGGAAAATGCAGCGCTGCACTTTGCTAAAAAAAAGCTAAAAATATTATCAGAATTCTTCCAAATGTGCCTTCAGTTGATGATATTTCAGGATAAAATTTAGCTGAAATCGAATCAGACCGGTTTGGCTCTATTCACCAGCAAATTTGATTTTTAAATCTGAAATTGAGCATCTTCCAGTACCCAAAACTTATTTGAACACCAACAACAGAAGACGCATCATACAATAACTCATTTTAAACTCTGAAGCTCTGCCAAATTCATTGATTGTTTCACGATTTTAACACAGTCAAAACATTTCTTCTTATATGAAACAGCATTTTCTCACAGATCCTGATTATAAAAGTCTTAGTTGAGTAAACTGCTTACATTTTATATTTAAACGAGCAAGGTCCCATCTTGGAAATGGTCAGATTGTCTCTTTGAGGTAAATATAATTATCGACAAATGCAAAAACTGATATTTTATATGTAATTTTGTGTACAGTGCAAAAACTGAAAAAAAGAATGGGTATGTTACATTTCTTAAACAATGAATTTTTCAAAATATGTAATACGATAAACGATAAAAAATATTTTGAAAGATTTATCTATAAAACAAAACCAGGAGAATAACAGAATCAAAAACGATCGTTTTATGTCAGGTTTTAGCTAAAATGTTGGTACATATAATCTTATGCGTTACTTCATTTAAAACAAAAATTAATGGCTAACATGAAACCACCAATAAGGTCTACCGAGAACCTTCTCGGTAGACCTATATATAACTTTATTTTGTCCTATTATTCCTCCGCCAACTTTATAACTCTTATGCCAAAACTGTACATGACATGTCGTAATGAGCTTTGAGGACAAGTACCAGGCAGACACGAGCTATTGCTTGCTGAGGGCCAAATCCAAATTGTTTTTCCGTTACGGAGTTCTCTCCCCTTCCACCGAAAACCTTGTTATCGCGTAATCTCAGAAACCGTTCTAGATAGCTGATAAAGTGTAATGTAGAAAATGTTCAGTGTCGCGCGATATAACTTCGTTACATTTGGAGCGAAAGGATGTGGGTACCTTTTTTCTGAGTTATCGCCCCCTTAAAGATTGACTCTTATCGTAATTTTTTTCTCGGAAACCGTAAGTCAAAGAGACCTGAAACTTTCACCTTAATCATTGCCTATGAGACGCTGACAAAAATGTCAAGGCCAAAGGTCAAGGTCATTTATGATCGCTCAAACTCAGAAACCCTAAGAGATGACTTATGACATGTTATGTAGAAAATGTTTATCTTATTAAGATCTACATTTGCTATATTGGGTTATTATTGGACAAACCGTTATGGACCTAGGGTCCGAATACCGCTTTTGCAGTCCGAAATCAAGGTTTTTTTTTTACAAATATCTGTAAAACGGTAAGAGGTAGATAGAAACTTTATATTGCAAATTTGTTCAGCTTAATATGTTCTACAATACTGCACCAAAACCAAAGTTTAAAGTCCCTAGCAACATTATAAAAATCCTTAGCAACCGTAAAATTTTGATTATTTTTGGTAATATCTCAAGAACTGTAATAGATAGCTGATAACATTCAATAGAGAAAATGTTTATCTTATCAAGATCTACATTTGCTGGACCAACCGTTAAGGATCTAGGGTCCGAAAACCGTTTTCGGGGTCCAAAATTAGTTTTTTGTAAATGTCTCAAAAACAGTAGGAGATAGAAAGAAACCTTAAATTGCAAATTTTTTCATAATATGTTCTACAATATGGCATCAAGGCCAAAGTTCAAAGTACTAAGCAACATTATGAAAATCCTTAGCAACTGTATATTTTCGATCATTTTTGACATCTCAAGAACTTTAATAAATAGCTGATAACAATGTATGCAGTTAATGTTTATCTTATCAAGATCTACATTTGCTACATAGGGTCCAAAATTATTGGACTAACCGTTTATGACCTAGGGTCCGAAAACCGTTTTCGGGGTCCGAAATTAAGGTTTTTTGCAAATAACTCTAAAACAGTAAGAGATAGAAAGAAACTTCAAATTGCAAATTTGTTAAGCTTAATATGTTCGACAATTCCTCAGCAACATAATGAAAATCCTTAGCAACCGAATATTTTTTTATTATTTTTGGTAATATCTCAAGAACTGTAATAGATAGCTGATAACATGCAATAGAGGAAATGTTTAACTTATGAAGATCTTAATTTGCTACAGTGGGTCCAAAATTATTGGACCAACCATTAAGGACACAGGGTCCGAAAACCGTTTTCAAGGTGTGAAATCAAGGTTTTGCGCAAATATCTCAAAACAGCAAGAGACAGAAAGAAACCTTAAATTGCAAATTTGTTTGGCTTAATATTTTCTAACATATGGCACCAAGGCCAAAGTTCAAAGTCCTTAGCAACATTATGAAAATCCTTAGCAACCGTATATTTTTTATTATTTGTTATAATATCTCTAGAATAAATAGCTGATAACATGTAATGCAGACAATGTTTATCTTATCAAGATCTACATTGCTACATTGGGTCCAAAATTATTGGACTAACTGTTAAGGACCTATGGTCCGAAAACCGTTTTCGGGTCCGCAATGCAAATATTTAAAAAACAGTAAGAGATAGAAAGAAACTTTTAATTGCAAAATTGTTCAGCTTAATATGTTTTACAATATGGCGTCAAGGCCAAAGTGCAAAGTCTTAATTGCAACATCATAAAAATCCCTAGCAACCATATATTTTTTATATCTCAAAAACTGTAAAAGACAGCTGAAAACATGTAACGGTGAACTGTAAGGTTTTTACAAAACACAACTTTTGATTTTGGACGAAAAGATCCAAACACTTTTTTCCATGTTTTTTGTGTTAAATCACGATAACGCACAAAATACCTCGGGTATACCTACGGTTTGTTCTTTGACCTATATTTCTGTATTTATTTGCTTAATTCATTATTAGATAACATTAAGTAAAATATCTCGACTTCTTTGTGTGTAACTTTCATATATTGCCAACAAATCTTTTTGCCAAAAGATAAAGGAACATTATAGCTGAAAATCAATGCATATTGCAAACGTTTTGAGATATTTTATGGCGTTCGTTCCATAGGAAATATATGCCAGTTTCAGGTTAAATAAGTAAGTTACTTTCTATTATTTCCTATTTTATGAACAGTGCGTATTCAATTGCAAAATTAATTTTGTTTCAAAAGTTACATAAAACCAAAAACTCATGTAGGAATGAAAAAAAGAATAAAATCAAAGATAGTTTCAGCACCAAGGATAGAATTATTGACTTTTCAGAGCGATTTACTGGCACATGCAACAAAGCTGACATAACCACTACCTTGGTACAAACTACCGCATATTCAAATTAAAAAATATACGGGCAAAGAAATCTAACAAATATAAAAATAGGAGATGTGGCATGATTGTCCATGAGACAGCCACCTACCAAGTTACAGTAGAATTTTCTGTCATAAGTTGCTCGACAGTTATACGAGTACATACAAAATCAAACAACATTTAAACTAACACAGGGCACATCAAGATTTTGTTAAATGACTTGACTGATTAAAATAGTTTGAATAGGGCAGATAATAAACAGATGAACTGCCAGATAATTTTCAATTAATTGCATTTCATAAAAACATGCAGGATTTTTTATATATATTAAGGCAAAACTTTTATATATTGAAAAGAAAGAGTGGTATGTTTTATTTAATGAAAGAAAAAAGTGTTCGAAGATGTCAAAGTAAAAGACAGTAATCTATAAGTCAAAAGACTGACAAGACCATGTAAAGGCAACAAAACGAACAAAAGTCAAACATAGTACACACAACACTACCACGAAAACTAAAGCTGAAATATCACGAACCCTTCAAAAACTAGCAACCCCCTACTCCACAAGTGGCATCCGCCGTGTCAATCAGTAGACAAAGTCGATTAATCTACGTTAGTCACAACCAATATAGAAACGAATTTGTAGTGGAAAGATATCCATTGTAATTTTTTAAATGGATATTTAGTGCTGGTCAACCACTCATGATGTTGACCGAATTCCAAAAATGTCGCAGTGACGACTTAAATCTTTTCAAGAAAAACCCTTTTTTCAGTTCCTTTCTTGTCAACAGCAACTCTAAATTAATAAAATCCTGATATGAGTCAAGCTCGTAGTAGCGTATCATTTGCGAAATATACACTCCGTATGCAGTTTCTGATGGAATTTTGCAACACATGAACGAAAAGTTATAATGGGAAAATCAAAGTCAGCTCAGTTGTCGTTAAGTTTTGTTCTTAACCCGCACTTACTGTCAAATTTTTGGTAAAAGTCCGAGGTATGAAGTAAGGTATGAAGCGGACCTTTCTGTTTTTGTAGTATCTTTGATTTCAAGTCTAAGAGAAATTTGGTCAAAATAGTAACCAAAATCTAGAACTATTCTTTGAAAGAAAATCAGCTTTATAGCGAAACGGGAAACCAAAAGATTGAGCAAACATTATCTCTTCCGAAATAAACGATGGTGAATAAAATGCTTGTTTTATGACGAAATCGTAATTTAATGCATACTTTTTTAAGGCAAACTATCACATCTCATCAATGGCTTTGAAAGCCGTAATGGGACTTGTAGAAGTTTAAATTCGTCATTAGGTGGATGGCTGTCTCATTGAGAAATCATGTCACATCTCTAGTATATGAGGACAAACTGATAGCATTTTTCAAGAGGTCTCACATGTGACGTCATCGAAAGGTTTATCGACAAGAAATGAGGTCACCGGAAGTCACATGTAGGAAATGACGTGAGGGGAAAATGACGTAATTAGAAGAACGAATGCGCGTGTAATAGTACACCAAAAGATTTCCCGCGCTTTTTGTTTTTTCAGTGGTTTTGGTCTTATTGTACGGGTTTTCGGAATCTAGATTTTTTTGGTCTTGTTGGAAGGGCGAATTCCTTGCAAACGTTCGTAATGAGTGGTCGTTAGAGGCCAGTTGCGTAGGCGTAGGCTCAATTTACCGTACCCTATCCAAACTGGCTTCCTGCGGCTAGAAAATTCCCTGTGTCTGACCCCAACCCACCCAATTGTTGGTTATTATTATTACATAACTTGTTCTCATCCTGAATATGCTTGAAAAATTTGACGCTATAGACTAGACAATGAGCAATAGTCAGTCAATCAATTTATCCTTTTTATGGACTTTCAGAGATACTCAGGGATTAGTGATATTAGATTATTCATATCTTTCATCAAATATGTTGTAGGGGCCTGGGTGGCCGCGTTGTCAAATGTAGTTGATTTAAACCACTGTAAACCACCTATACGGCGTGATGAGTTCGCGCCTCACTTTGTACCACACGAAAATGTTTCGATTGACTCTCAGCGCACGTGATAAATCTTGCAGTTACCTGCCCAAGGTCGGTGGTTCTCTTCGAGCACTCCGGCTTCCTCCGCCAGTTAAACTGACCGCGGCGATATGACTGAAATATTGATGAAAGTGGCGTTAAACCCCAACCAAACAAACAAATATGTTTTTATATTTCAGAGATTTGTAATGGGTGTTCCAGGATTGGTTCCACTGATTTTAAACAATCCAAGTTTGTTTACAAAGACCAATCTAAAAGACTGTAAATTGGTTATTGATGGAAATTGCCTAGAAAAATACTTTTATAATCACACCGACATAGACAAAACTCATGGTGGGGATTACGATTTATATTCGACGAAACTTGAACATTTTTTCCGTATTCTTCAGACATTTTACGTTACACCTATAGTTGTGTTTGATGGTGGCCACGAAATTGATGACAGAAAGCTTGAAACACGGTTAAAAAGAGCACGTGACAGAATTGAAAATCCCCTTAAAACAACTCCTTTGTTAGTCCATGAAACATTTGCATATGTACTGGAAAACAATGGCATTCAGCAAATAACTTGTGATTTTGAGGCTGATCATGAAATAGTTGTACTAGCAAATGATTTGGGATGTCCCCTGCTTTCATTTGACAGTGATTTCTTCGTATATGAAGTCAAACATGGTTATATTCCAATAAATGAGCTGAACGTAGTGTCGATGGCAAATGGCGAAAACCTGCCAATACTTGATGTTAGTGTATATTATACCAGAAACTTAATCGACAAGTTTCCTTATCTCCAGGGAAAACTACCACTTTTGGCAACCGTTTTAGGTAATGATTATGTTTCAAAAGATTCGAGAGCGGTGAAAGTCTTTTTCAAAACTCTAAAGGTACCTAGGCCAGATCGTCCGATTTTTGAAAGTACAAATTCATATTTTTGCGTTGGTTTACGGAAAGTATTTGGATAGCTGGAACGGAACACAGCAAGCAAAGGTTTTGAAGAATTTATAAGACATATGGACAGTGAACAAAGCATTATGGCAAAAATGTCCATACAAATGTACTCTAATTCAACCGAATACATTAGATTTGATCTTTGTAATTTCCTAAGAGGTCCACTGAGAGATGATACAGAAGGGCAAACTGCCGAAATGACACCGTATCTTAAACAAAACCATCGATCCGGCAAATACCCAAAATTTGTTCAAAATGTCATTTTAATCCGACGAATTGTTCTAGACTGCCAGAGAGAAGATCTGAACAAGAAATCGGCACACGAGTCGTCACGGCCATTACGACAAGCTTTGTATGGAATTTTGATTGGAGACCAAGAGCCTGTTATTGAATATGACAGAGTTAACAAAGAACTAAAGGAAAACGTGTTCAAGGGGTATTAAGTAGGGCTTCTACTACCGGTTTAGTTCTAGATCGATATAACGTATCGGAAATAAGAGATGAGGACAAACTGAAAATACTTATAAGTGTATTAAATGGTTCCATACCAGACAGCAAAGTTTCCGAGATAAATGGCAGTGCTGAGTTATTTCTACTGATATTCTTGTTTTGGTATAAAAAATCTGACCTTGCCATAGAATCCAGTCTCATCCGGTCCATTTTGCTGTCTTTCGTTATCTTGTCATTTAGTAAAAGTGATAATACCCCAGAAACTACCCGGAGCATCCAGGCATGGCGAGATACAATAAATAGATCAGCTTCTACGGAAAATGTATCTGATTCTCAGCAACTAGCTGAACTCCAATCGTGACTAAAATACGGAATGTTTCTAAACCGGGTTTTAGGATGTCCGATGAAAAACATTAACCCAGCCACAGTTTACAGCGGGTCGCTCATTTATGATGTACAATCTACAATAAACGAAGTAGGATTTGAAATGACGCTGGAAAACCTTAGAAACACTCCAACCGCCATTGACTTCTATAACAATATACTTGCTTTTGTTGCAAACGCCATACACAAATAAAACCTATAATTACAGTGCATTTTAAATGCTGTGAGGCAAGCTCAGAGATACATATAGTAGTACTTTTCCTTATAAGAAAAATTGACCCATCTCTATAACGGAAGGGAGAAGAGCACAATTGTCAGCCAGTCTGCGATAAAAAAAAATTTCAGATTGAAAGCTTAATATTATGATGATGTATTTATCAATTTGAAAATCCGGATTTTTTGTTATTCTTGATGTCTGTCTAAAACACGACAACGACTTCTTCAATGTGCATCAGAAAAACAATCTGACCTCAACGGAAATCTGAGGACCTATCAGATAAAATATCTATCGTTTTCTGACTCGGCAATTCTCGACTGAGAACATTTTTTTCCTATGTGTTCTGGTTAATATCTTTAACTAAGGCTCATCCAGTTTGTTAGTGTTCTAGGACTAGTATTATTAGGACTTATACTGTTGTTTAGTTTCTATATTCCATAATTTTAATTAGTTTGTTTATTGTTAGTCTAATTGTGTCGATAAATTAGAAAATGGACTATGGAATTTTGTTAAATATTGTTTAGATTAATTCTTTACTATTAAGAATTCATTATATTCATTATCATTTAATGATTGAAACTTTGATATGTCTCTCTTAGCAAGGAATTAACTATAGAAATGAAATATATGGAAATGTCATTATACTCAACGCAGGGAGTGTCCCTGTAACTTAAAAAAAATATTGGATGAAAATAAAGCCGAGAACACGGGACATCACATATCTTGTTCAGTTAACTCATAATCAGATATTAAACGAAAAATGAAAAATGGTGGGGTTGTGTCAGAGAGAATGCACTCAAACCACAAGAAAAACGAATTTAATTAACAAATCTAGAGGTCCTTTGATAAGGATGGAATACCACTCCGTGTAAAAAAAAAGTTCTAAATCTGCCCAACCGCAATTCGACTATTTGAAAATATTAAGTGAGAGAACAACACAAACAAAATGACAAATACGTGCCGAGTTTAAAGTTTCTTCAGTAACGTTAATTGTCGTCTTTCGGGATTAATAGGTATATATTAACATGTTTTACTAAGATTATCTTTCAATTATTTAAACGCGCAAGCGTCTTCATTAAAGAAGTTTTGCATTTACATAATTTTATATCTTGTTCACTTCCCTACACTTGTAGTCATGCATATCATCCTTTTTAACTTTAAATACCAAATCCATATATTATGCTGAGAAACAACCAAGTTCCGAGTCTTTTCGTTTGAAATTTCATTTGTTTCAACCCATTTACTTAGCCTATTAAGCCCTAGCAAATGCAATTAATTTGAGAGCAGCTAGTTGAAACTGTCTGACAAGGCACCGGTTCTTCAACCAGTTTAGTAAAGTAGCAAGCCAGTTTTGATATTAAGAAGAATAAATTGTCGTGTTTATGATTATAAAACAGAAATAAAAGACCGATGAATAAATTAAGTATATTTAATTATTCTTACCAGATTTTCTACCCAAATGTCTTTCAGGAACAAATTATCCTGAGAGAGGGAGAATCTTTACTTTATTTTGTTGTATAGTTTTTGGTTTGTTTTTTGCATTTTAAATATGGTTATCATTAAACTTTAGTCATTTAGTGTTGTAGTTTAGATATACACTAGTATTTATTGCCTCGGGATTGACTGATAGATGTCTTAATTCCATCTAGAAAACCCCTTCAGGTTAAAGTGGAGCTTTATGGGACAATGTTGACTATTTAATCTCTTCGTTTTTCATTGATTACCTAAGTATATGAGACGAAGTCGAGATCTATTCATGAAGAAAGAGATTATCACGATCTTACAAATTTAAGACATTGTAACGTGATCAAGATACATTCGGTTTTAATTAAGGTCTACCGAGAACCTTCTCGGTGGACCTTACTGTATTTCGTCCGATTTTTTTTTTCCTCCGCCAATTTTATAACTCTTATGCCAAAAACTGTACATGACATGTCGTAATGAGCTTTTGGGACAAGTACCAGGCAGACATGAACTATTGCTTGCTGAGGGCTACATCCATTATTTCCTTTACGGAGTTATCTCCCCTTTCACCGAAAACCTTGTTATCGCGTAATATCAGAAACCGTAATAGATAGCTGATAAAGTGAAATGTAGAAAATGTTCAGTGTCGCAAGATACAACTTCGTTACATTTGGAGCGAAAGGATGCGGATACCATTTTTCTGAGTTATCTCCCCTTAAAGAATTACCCTTATCATAAATTTTTTTCTCGGAAACCGTAAGTGGTAGAGACCTGAAACTTTCACCATTAATCTTTGTCCACGAGACGCTGAAAAAAATGTCAGTGTCAAAGGTCAAAGGTTTTTGACCAAAAATTTATGATCGCTCAAACTCAGAAACCCTAAGAGTGGCTGATAACATTTATGTAAAAATATCAATCTTATTAAGATCTTCATTTGCTACATTGGGTTCAAAATTATTGGACCAACCATAATGGACCTAGGGTCCGAAAAGCTCTTTTGCAGTCCGAAATCAAGGTTTTTTACAAATATTTGTAAAACGGTAAGAGGTAGAAAGAAACTTTGAATTGCAAATTTGTTCAGCTTAATATGTTCTACAATACGGCACCAAGACCAAAATTTAAAGTCATTAGCAACATTATGAAAATCCTTAGCAACCATAAAAGTTTGATTATTTTGGTAATATCTCAAGAAAGAATAGATAGCTGATAACATGCAATAGAGAAAATGTTTATCTTATCAAGATCTGCATTTGCTATTTTGGGTCCAAAATTATTGAACCAACTGTTAAGGTTCTAGGGTCCGAAAACCGTTTTCGGGGTGTGAAATCAAGGTTTTGTGCAAATATCTCAAAAACAGTAAGAGACAGAAAGAAAACTTAAATTGTAAATTTGTTTTACTTAATATGTTCTACAATATGACACCAAGGCCAAAGTTTAAAGTCCTTAGCAATATTATGAAAATCCTTAGCAACCGTATATTTTTGATTATTTTTGATAATATCTCAAGAACTGTAATAAATAGCTGATAACATGTAATGCAGAAAATTTTTATCTTATCAAAATCTACATTTGCTATATTGGGTCCAAAATTATTGGACTAACTGTTAAGGACCTAGGGTCCGAAAAGCGTTTTCGGGGTCCGAAATTAAGGTTTTTGGCAAATATCTCAAAAACAGTAAGAGATAGAAAAAACTTTAATTGCAAATTTGTTCAGCTTATTATGTTCTTCAATATGGCGTCAAGGCCAAAGTTCAAAGTTCTTAGCAACATCATAAAAATCCCCAGCAACCCTATATTTTTTTATATCTCAAAAACTGTAAAAGATAGCCGATAACATGTAACAGTGAACTGTAAGGTTTTACAAAACACAACTTTTGATTTTGAACAAAAAGATCCAAACACTTTTTTCCAAATTTTAATGTGTTAAATCATGATAACGCACAAAATACCTCGGGTAGACCTGAACAAATGACCTATAATCATTACATTTTTCACACCACGTGGTTTCTTCACGTTCGTTTTTAGCAAAATAATACATGTAATAGCAACAAATATCAAATACAAAATTATTAATGTTAAAGAATATGAAAAATTAAGGTATGCTATATGTACATTTCAAGGAGTAACCTCTCATAAGTAGCATTAGAACCGAAACATAGGAAGTC
>JAULBM010018249.1:0-11452 GCA_032357055.1 Geukensia granosissima | reverse complement strand
ACCGATTTCGCGTGTGTATTCATTGATCTTTTTAGCTTGTGAATACGTACTTGTATCAACGACCGCACAGCCTTCACACATTCGGAAAGAGTGTCTAGTTCCTCTTCTTCGCGCTTCGCCCATTGTTTTGCATAATCCTCGACCGAATCCATAAGGATTTTGAAATTGAAGTTACAGTTATTATTTTAGTTAAAAATCATAATTATTAAGAATACTGACTGTTAGTTACTGTAGTCTTTTGTGAATCATATTTACATGAAATGAAGTTAATTAAAGTTGATTAAATAGGTCTTTACTATAATTATGCCTTTGAGCAGGGTCTCTTATGTCAGTGTTCTCAAAATCTACTGCATCTCCATTAAGCTCAATTTGATCCCGTCGAATCGTGAATTGACGCCAGCATATCCTATCTTCAAATACAGTAATGTTTATTCTTACAAAGATCAAACGTTTACCGTTTTTTGTTTTCTGTACTAAAGTTACTAAAACTATACTTATTTTTACGTATGGTATAAAATACTTAACTTGCAATGAAAAGTTTAAACCTTGAAAGCGACTTAATTGTAAAGACCGCCTCGGGTTGAAATGGATAGCGTGATCGCCTTGACAGCAGTTTGTTCGATTCCCACTCATGTAACACCATAGACATTAAATTGGTATTTGCTTCTGTCCCGCTAAGCACGCAGTATTCCAAAGTAAGATGCACGTTAGAAGAAAGACGAAGGACTGGTCAGCCCAGAGTCAGAATAATGTGTCCGGGTTAAGTGGCTTGTCTTCTTTTGCTTTTGTAACCTAGCACAATAATAATTTCAGCGTTTCGGAGTAATATACATACATAGAAATCATCCGACATTAATATGCCCTCGTTCTGAATATTTATGAAATATTTGCCTTTGGATCTTAAGCAACATTCAATTTGCCAATCAATTTAGAATTTTAATTTTGCATTAAAAATGTAAATGCTCTATTAGAAGATTAGAATTTTTACTTTGAAAAGATTTTTGTCGACCTTCACAAAAATCAAAATTGTTGTGTCTCATTGCTATCATAATAATTAACATCTAAACTTTGAATGATTGATTATTTACCGTTAAGGATACACTTTTGGATAGTGAAAAAATATTCAAACAAATGAGGGTTTTTTAGGATACGTTTTGACAATCAACTGATATTTAGCAAATTATTACAAACCTCTTTCGTTTGGAGGTACAGGATCAGCTTGCTGGATTTTTAACTCTTCTATGGCTTCCTTACATTCTTTAAGCTCTATGTCTCTGATAAGAATATCTCTGTAAACATCCATGTAAGAACTGTCAAGATTAGCATGCAGTAGATTACTGCATTCTTGTTCATACCGCTTACCTCCAATCCTGCTCACTGCCTAAAATGGAACATTCCGATTACTTATTAACAAATAAGTTTAAATTGAGAGATCAATAATTTGATGAACATTAAAAATTGGAACAATAAATTTCAGCATATGCAAAGGTATAAAACCAACCAAAAATGAATGTAAATATATATCTAGTATCACTAAAGACTTAATTGTTCAAAACTTGCATGACGTATGTTATTTTTGTACTATAAAAAGAGGTAACGTATAAGAACCGAAGGGCCAGACAAAAGCAGATAAGTCGACCAACATGGGAATCTCAAGAACATGTAATAGACATAGCATTACATATATATCACGTATAAAACTAAAAACAAATATAAAACCATGAATAATGAGGACCCCATCAGAAACAAGGGTGTAAACGCATATGGCTGGCGAGGTAAGCAGTTCCAGTATTTGCAAAGACAATTTGCCCGTGTTTATTTTCTAATCGCTTTTAGTCATTTCAGGGCAAAGTGGAAGGCTAAAAGGGATTATAATCCCTAAGCGGAGAAAGTAAATATGTTTTAGTTTTCTTCGCGCCTTAACATGAAAAGATCCCTATTCATCTTTGAAACGAATACTCTCCCGGACCTCAATGTTTGGTGTAGTGCATTCTTTTTGAAAAAGATAAACATTTAGTGAAATTTAAAAAGTAGCACCATGACAAACTTGATAATCTTTTTTTTTGTTCAAAGTTCTAGGCAATTCTGTAATAATATTTTAATATAGAAAAAATCTTTCCTTGCTTATCCAAATATTTGAAGTGAGAAGTTGAAAATATACAATGCTTTATGTGCCTGTACCAAGCCAGGATTCTGATACAATTGATACCGCAATCTATATGTTTTAGTGTTACTTGTTTTACATTGTATACATAATTGGCCGATTATTGTTAGATTTTAATATCATCACATTTGATTAATCGGGACTTTTACAGCTTGTCTTAGGTTCTTGTTGTGTGTCCATAACGAAGGCCTTTGGGTAATATGTAGAGTGAAATTTATACGTTTTGGTTGGCTATCACATAGCCAATCATATTGCATATCCATTTTCTACATTCTTCCTTTATTGCACATGGTAGATAAGTATTTAATTGTACTATGTTTGGAATCTGCCGTCCTATGTCTGGGTTCTAATGCTTATAAAGAGGGATACCTAATGAAAATGCGCATATGGTATATAAGTATTACCATATTGAATAATTTTATCGTTCGATTGTTAGTGTTGAATGTTGGAAAGTGAAAATTTTCAACATTCGACTATGAATGTTGATTGTTAAACATTTCCACATTCGTTTTCAATGTTAATTGAAGAACTCAGCAATCAGAGATTGCATACATCCCTGTTCCTCACTTAGTAGACCCGCTTAGTCGTATTCCCGTATAATTGTACCCCCACATAATCATACCTATGTTATCTATGTCTGATTAAAAAAAGTCTCACATCATTGGGCTATATAATTTTCAAAATAGGGAAGGGCTGACCCTGGGGATGACCAATAAATTCATATTTTCATGTTGATTTAGAAAATATATGATTTAGGGGTTGGGATCTCAACAATTTTGATGTTTTTTGGAAGTTAAATTCCGAAATCTTCGGAACAGAAAATTTTTCAAGTGATACCAATAAACCTTTCAATTTTCTATCTTCTACAGTGAAAAAGGAGTTCTTGGACAATCGTTTTGGTCATGTTTATATCCCCTGAGGGCAATCCCATATGTGGTGCGACGCTAATTCCGATACACGTTGTCAACTTGGCGAAGATACCATAAGTTTCAAATCCTGACCTCTATATTTCAATATTTGATTTCAAAGTTACAGAAAAGTTCATTGTTTAATATTGACATATTTCAACATTCGATGTTAAAGAAATGATAAATTAAGATCCAAACTGACGTAGAAGAACAGTTTGATGTAAAGATAGTTTGAGATGTGAGGGTCATGTATTCCGCGGCCAAAATGAATTAACATTCACATATTGTCCACGAAAAGTAACCTTTGTGAAGCTAATTGTTTAATGTAGTTGATTCTCATAAGAATGAACGTCAGCGCGACATAAAATTTTGATTTTATCGCTGAAAGAAGTGTCAATTTTGGGGGCAGTGAAAAGGGGAAGGAGTAATGTTAGCTCGTTAAAAAATGATTTTGGCTAAAAAATATTCCAGTCTGCCACGTTACTTTGGGTTAAAGAAAGATCATCAAATTTGTGATGGTTAATTTAATATGAATTCGAAGATACCAAAGTGGCAGACAGAAATCAACAAGTCGGTATGTTACGTTAAACATGTTAAAATTTGATCAAAACGCAAGAGCTAAGATGTTTATATTTGCACTAAAATAAATATTTGAATTAAAGCCGATTTCGTTATTGGTCATATCACTCAAAATTTTAATCGGCAAAGAAGTTTCTTACAACCATATGTTACACCTGATACAAAAGTTTGTCAACAAATTGCCAGATGACATATACAAATGATTTGTTATTTATCAGTTTAATTTGAATTTTAATATTATTTTATTTACGTGCTAATTATTGATTCCATCCGAACAATGAGAAATACACAACAATGTGCAATAAGAATATATATAACCTGGCAAACTGATTCCCAGCAGACATGAAACTCAAAATCACTCATTTGTCTCTTGTCCTCTAGACAATGTGCAATATTATTTCTGTAATACTTTATTCTTGCTAAATCTGCTCCCAGAGTTTCATCACTAGGTGGTGGTAGGGTATCGAAGTCACCTGACAATGGTGTAATTGTAGATAAATGTCGGAAAAGAGAGATCATAAGTGTGATGTCAAACTGTGAGGATGTAGGCGTACTACCTAAAAAATAGAAAAAAACAAAGGTAAAAAAGCATACAGATATCATGTATAAAAGATAAAAAACATAAAATAGCTTAAAGTCATATATTTTATAACATGTTTATGCTGGTTTTTTGTTTGCACCAACAATGGGGGAGTCTTTATACATACTTAATGTGCCTCGCAAGAGCTCTAATTGATCTGTAGATGTTTAAATTCTACTCTCATTTGGTGGTGGTCAAGACCATACTTAATAAAATTCCCTGGTAATTTCAACCAAATTTTGGATTTTTCAAATATATCTTGCCATTTTAAATGAAGTTTAACCTGACTGAAACCATATATTATGAATCGTGGGATGAGCTATACGTGTCTGAGAATATCATCGGATATCTAAAACCTTGTAGTGAAATGCCTTTACCTCCGGGGGGAACCTCGTATATAAAAATAGCATTTTGATTTCCAGAAACTTCCTTCATTAAGGTCCGGTATTCAAAGGATTATAGCTTCTTCCCACATGATAAAAAATGAGATACAAATTCCTGGCGAAGATATCTTTCAGTAGAAGTCAAGATGAAACCAATCTATGAGATAATTTTAATATGGTATTAAATTGTGATTTACACTATTTTTCTAAATCTGATTGTTAGATTTAGTATATTGACACCTGGATAGCTATCACACGGACAATCATGCCACATCTCCTTTTTTAATTTTGGTCTTGTAGTATTACGTAGAAACATTGCATCACATCAAAGCTGACCATTCTTCAATAAGCTCTTGTAATTATTAGATAAACAATTTATTCCTGATTGAGCTTGGTAAATTACAGCGTAATAAAATTGCATTTGATAATATATGTTTAAAAAGCAATTTTCAAATCCCTATTCCTTTTGTTAAAACAAGTTTAACCTAACAGATTTTCTTGTATCAAGGGAGTTATATTAGGCAAAATAATGATTCAAAGCAAAAAAGTCAATCCTTATCTTCTGCATTTCCGATACTTAAATCGATAAATTTCTTGGTAAGACTTATCTTAAATATCTTGACTGCAGAAATATGTAAGCAATCTCTGTCAATGTAGAAGATTAGATTGTTCAGAACTAGTCCATTTTAATTCACGAATGTTGCTGACAACTTATATCTCTATTTTGTGCTTGAAATCTCACAGTTACTTTTTTCCAATATCACAGTGGGTATCGTTGTCCAGCGACAGCATGTTTTTTCCAGTTTTCAGTCCGAATTTTTTTTTACGGAGGACAGGAATTTTTCGATGTGTATGTTGGCAGTTCAATATTTCACTTTGTAAGATTTCTGTAAGCGTATTTATAGTTTATTCATACAGGCGATAGGTTTATATTGTAAGTTTTAAATACAAAGCTGTATCGTTCCACATAAAAGAAAATATAAACTAGTTTCAACAAGATCGCAAAAAACCTGGACCATGCGGAAAAAAGCCATGATGCTCCAGAAAAATTCAAGAACAACATAATTTCAATTTCTGATGAAATTCCATCGTTTACAGTTTTTGTTGAAAATGTTGATTAACGAGCTAATAAATATAGATTTTGAGATTCCACAAATTGAAAATTGTAACTTTTTGTACAGAAAAAAAATGTAAAATGTTTTGGAGTATAGCCAGGTATTATAAATTACATCACCGATTTACGTTCTTAAAAAACGATAATGTATCATTTTCATTCGTTATTTTGATGTACATTTTTATCTTTTAAAACCCTGTAGTTTTTATATTTTTAAAGTTTCATCTGTGTTTTTACATTTTTGGAGAAAAAAGACAAAAAACCGGAAAAAATCAGCTTATCGCACCGATACCCCATGTGGATTCATAGTCAACATATCAGTGTTGTAGAGAATATGGTTTATATTTTGAGATATAATGTAAGTATAAAATATTTTTTTACTACTTTTCATTTAGATTAAATACAGTAGCGGCCTCGCTAAAGTTATATAAAAGCTTTCAATTTGCTTGCAAATTGATAGCAAATTGAAAGTCATTTTGAACACTCGCCAGCTACTGTTGAAAGAAGGGTTGTTGAAAGTTTTTGACCACTAGCCAGCTATCGTTGAACCCGTGAAGGCAAGCCTTGAACGCTCTTTAGCTTCAGTTGATTCCTCGACAGCCTCCATATGTTATTGCTAGAACTTATAAAATAAAAGTGACTGAGAAAACACGAATAATTCCGATAAAAAATATACAAATTTAGTTAGATTGTTTGCATTAGGCACAAACCAGAGAGAGATTAAACGAAAATTACGACGAGACGGTGTATATACCAGAGAATTAATGGTTGTAATGGTTATTACGATATGGCTTCGTCATTTCCTCGGGTAACATGTTGATTGTCAGATACCAACAAGGGTAACCATACACAGAAAGGCGTGAAAATTTTAGAAAAAATATCTATTGTTAACGATCTAGTACATGTATGGTCGTAAATAATTCAGCACTTATGAATGATAATAAAGATGATGATTATAATAATACCATAACTTATCTATTATTATTATTATTATTATCATTTTTATTTATAAATATTATTGTCATTCTTATTAATCTGTTGATCATTATCATTGACATTATTCATTATAATTTTTTATCAGACGTCATAAAATAATATAACGCAAGTGCTGTATACATAATAAATACAATTGTATATGATAAATAATTTTTATAATAATAATAGATAATAATTTTCAAACGCAACTATATTTAAATTCAGTTTGGCGAGTGTTTAAAAGCTTTCAATGGTAGCTGACTAGTGTTCAAAATGGGCTGTCGAATGTTCAACTGTAACTAGCTAGGTTTCAAATCGTTGAAAGCTTTTAGCTGTCAAAAATGCTGACGAGCGTTCAACGAAGGCTGGCAATTTAAACACAAGCTAGCTGTTGTTGCTGGCAAATTGCCAGCCTCGCATATAACTTTCGCCAGGCAGGTACTGTTTTATTTTAAGGAACTTGAAGACGACATGTTTTCATGTTAACATTGTCTTGACATAATATTACATTACCATAAGACATAATCAGTTCCCATTGTTTGTTTTGTCAGAACTCGTTTCTGTTGAAGCTCCCTTAGCGACGTGAAATTCTGTCTGATGATTCGGTTAAGGTCACTAGGTGGAAATTCTTGAACAAACCGATATCTTACAGCCTGTGGGGCAATTTTCTGAACCAAGTGAGAAAACCGCAGAAAGTTGGATTCGTCATTTGTCAAGTGACCAGATATTCTAAAAAGACACCAAAACCCCCTTTGTATAAGTTGAAACCAAAGTCTGCAGGCTTCATTTTTTTTTACTCTTTATGTCTGAAATCTTGAGGAGCATTTAAGCTAAAATACTTTTACAACATATGAATGAAACTCAGATAGAAGAATTATATCTACTTGTTAATCTGGTTAGTGAAGAGGTGTTGTCCGCTTTTTTAGGAATTTTAACTTTATGAATATCAAATGTATATTAATAATTGCAAAGGAACTTTTATTGATTTATTATATCTCAACATAATTTAAAGACTTCCTGCACTCCATAACAGACTTTTGTAGAATATGAGGCGTCAGCCGTACCTTAAAACAATCGAAGAGACCAAATAAATCATCATTTCAGGACTTGTTTGCATATAACGATATTATCAAGTGTCGTTTTGCAGAATAATTGATGTATATTTACTGGATTAGGAAATACACTACTAAACACATTGAGTATGTGATAAAAACATATCTGGTGCATGTGGTGACATGGTTTAACCACTGTTAAAGATTGTCGATAATTTAATTGAAAAAATAATAATAATGTCAGACTAAATTCCAAAGTAACACAATGAAATTGTCTTTAATTTTATACTTAAAATGTATTGAATAATAAAAAAATATAACAAAAACAAAAATGACCGTTCATGACTTTCAAAAAATACGATTAAAGAAACATTTTAACAGTACATATTTAATCCTTTTAAATATTTAGTTTTTTATTAGACTGTTTTCCGGCTTTTGAATTGCAAAATTATTCACTATGGTCACGGAAAGTTATGGACATGGTGTTTTTACGGTAACAGAAGTCTCAGTGAACGATTGATGTTACAATACACAAACCGTCTATCGTGTATTTGACTAGTGACCTTTTATGTCATAGAAAATCAATACTGCATTGTAACATGCTATCATTCATGTATATGACCACTGACCTATTTAATCATAGAAAATCAATAATGGACAACAAGCTTAAAGGTGCAAACTCTAGGTGACTGTATATTATAGAGGCAGAGAATTCTAAAGCACTGTATATGAGTAATCATATGCAGTCGGATGAACAATGAGATTTCTCTATTTTAACTCGACACATGATAATAAATTATATGTGCGTGATTGACTTTGTATTTATTTTTAACCAAAAGAAAGATTTTTTCCACGTGTTATGTTTCACATTATGCAATAACGTTTTACATACTATTATCTACCCCTGAATTTCTTATGGCTACGGGGATGATGATGTTTGTCTTCTTTGTGATTGAAAGTCTTTTTCTGTTAAGTGATATTATTAAAAAATTGTCGAAAAGAGCTTTCGTAAAATTCGTAAAGGTTGTTCCAATAATCTTAAACCCTAAGAAGTAGATGAATGTTTTAAGACACACAATTTCTCCAACCGAAAAAGGGGACACCATTTAATTGTCTATGATGGAACCAGCCATTTACAACGTATAAACTACAAACATAAACAGGTTAAAAGCTTTTAACAATTAACAAATATCAACACTTTTAGTCAAGCCTTAACCCCCCACAAGAATTAAGCATCATGTCAATTATAATCCACCAATCAATTATATTTTATCCATTTAATAGCCATCTATTACTGTTTCAATAACAAACGATGAAGATCAAATATGATCCCGACCTTTTAGAAGAATGATTCACACAAAGTATTGATTTTAAAATTTTTAAATGGAGATAACTCATAGAAAAAGTTTACCTCATGCGTTTTTTAAAGGTTTGAGATAAAATGATATATATATTCTAGAAATAATATATATTATACCTGTTAATAAGATCTGTTTGTTGTGAGACTGTTCGATATTGTCCTGAAGATGAACAGACAGCTGGCGTTCTCGGTTGTCCTATCAGGAAGCATGGTGTACTACTGACCCTGTAATAGGGTTAGAAGCCATTAGTTGTCCTGAATGAACTAGTGGCTGTATCATTGATCAACCAATAGAACCCTATGCTGTCTGTGAACCTGAACAAGATGGAAGTGGTACTACTAATTCAGCATTCGCCAAAGTTGTTGTCTGTTGTCCTGAATCAGACGTAGGTTGTGATACTTTTCCAGGAAAGGATTATGTGCTGTTTGTAAGCCTAAACAAGATGGAAGTGGTGCTTCTAATCCAGCATCCGCATTAGATGTTGTATGTTGTCCTGAATCAGACGTAGGTTGTGATACTGTTCCAGGAAAGGATTATGTGCTGTTTGTAAGCCTAAACAAGATGGAATTGATGCTTCTAATCCAGCATCCGCATTAGATGTTGTCTGTTGTCCTGAATCAGACGTAGGTTGTGAAACTGATCCAGCAAAAGATCTATGTGCCGTTTGTGAACCTGAACAAGATGGAAGTGGTGCTACTAATCCAGCATCCGCATTAGATGTTGTCTGTTGTCTTGAATAAGACGTAGGTTGTGTTACTGATCCAGCAATAGCACTTTGTGCTGTTTGTAAGCCTGAACAAGATGGAAGTGGAACTACTAATCTTTTCGAACTAGGTGTAGTCTGTTGTCTTGAATAAGACGTAGGTTGTGATACTGATCCAGCAATAGTAATATGTGCTGTTTGTAAGCCTGAATAAGATGGAAGTGGATCTACTAATCCAGCGTTCGAACTAGGCGTAGTCTGTTGTCCTGAATAAGACGTAGATTGTGATACTGATCCAACAATAGTACTATGTGCTGTTTGTAAGCCTGAACAAGATGGAAGTGGTATTATTAATCCAGTATTCGAATTGGTGTCTGTTGTCCCGAATAAGACGTAGGTTGTGATACTGATCTAGCTATATGACTATGTGCTGCTTGCTGCTATTGCTGTTGGTTCTTGTGTGTCTATCGTTTTCTTTATCTGTGTTATTGTTTCAATATTTGATTTAAACTACTGTTGTGTTGCAGGCAGTTTTTTTATTTGCGTCATCCATATCTGCTTTTTATCTTTTTTATTTTTTTTTTAATTGTATATATCCACAAATCAGAGGATAATAATTTACGTTGTAGTTTACTGATTTATTTACCATATTGACAGTGACTGCAAAATACTTTTAATAACTTGATTATCTGAAATAAAATACAACACATGAATAATTAAACACTTCATGGTTATCCTAAAATAAATAAAAGAAGTAACACACCTGGACATACATTAATATTTTTTTTCAATTCTTCCTACTCTTCCTTCATCATAAAATTATTTAGACCGTCTTTGGTTTAAATATGATTTTATTAGACCCTTCCACCAGGCTGGTAAATATTTGATTTAATTTTGCCATTTTGCCTCAATGTGGGGAGGTGTTGTTCCAGCAAACCATTGATTGATTGATTTTTTTTAACTCAACGAAACACAAAAACAAATATACAAAGCAGGATATAATGAAAATGTTAGATTTGTTAATTTACTTCACCTTTTTTAGTTTGGTGGACAAATTTTCCAGTAGACGATTGGCATTCCAATTTGCACAGATTTTGCGCCTTACCTCCCAGATCATTTTCTGCACTGATATGAGGCAGGCTTTTTTCAAGGACTATTACAAAGAAGTTGGCTAAAAAAACCTTTCATGTCAGCTTTCGTTAATTAGATAAACGTTCTTTCAGTGAACAATGCTCGATTTGGGGGTAATTTTCACCCTATTTATCCAAATCATCTTGAAGTTAAAGACACAACAAACACTCCCAAGGCTGCTTCATACCTTAATCTCTATCTTGAATAAGACCATTAGGGAAGGTTTCACATTGAACTATATGACAAAACAGATCAGTTCAACTTTCTAATAGTCAACTTCTTAAGAAGTAACTCTCCAGCTGCCACAGCGTATGGCATATATATTTCTTCGTTTTTGTCAAGAGCATATGTAGTGAAGGTCATTGTATTGTTTATCCTCTGATGAAAAAGGTAGTTATTCTATCATTTATGTGTACTTTAAAATCTCATATTCGGTTATGTATTAGGGTTAGAGAATTTATATATACCGATTGTTAATAAAATTGGTACTGTTTAAGGGTTA
>JAULBM010018238.1:0-11452 GCA_032357055.1 Geukensia granosissima | reverse complement strand
ATTTTCACAACAACTTATTATTGTTTCACAAAATCTAAAATTTGGGCCAAATATGGGGCTTAACGTACCTACTCCTTTGGTTTTGAATATATTGATAAATGTGTGTTAGATGTGGATTGTGACTTTCTGGCATAAAGTCCATATTCTGTCTTTAAGATATTACTACGGTGTTTCTCTCTTGTGCTGTGTGTAGGTCATGAAAAGCTTTCTCCTGCTTGGATGGTATGCTTAATTATCTTCGGGTACTGAAATGTGTGTTGGATAAATTTGGTTTACACCTTACTAAAATTGTAATTTGTCAAATGTGACGACTTTTTCTTTATATTCGGCTATTGACCTTCATTACGTTATGAACTGTATATTTCATTTAATCCATGAATGTCAAAAGAAGTTTAACTGATCTTCTTATTTTTGTCCCTTGAGCATTTTATGAGGATAAATCCAGAAAATCATTTTTACAAGCATTGAAATATGGCTTTTGGATTTATTTTAAATAAACTTAATGTGGATCATGCCTCAGTTTCTGTCATATATTCCATGGTCTTTCTAATAAATATTATTATTTGAGTTTTTCTCTTGTGCTGTGTGGAGGCCGAAAAAGCTTCCCTGTGCTTGAGTTACATGCTGTTATTGATTTTTGGTTACTAAAATGTTTGCTGAAAAGATGCGGTTTAAATCTTCCGTAATTTTTCCTTTATATTTGGCTGATCGCAGTTCATTTATTATTGAATTATATATTTAATTCGTTCAATGTTTCATTTTATTTCTAGCTTTTCTTTTGCTATATTTGGATCTTGAACTTCCTACGTTTCTAATGCTTCTGATGAGAGGTTACTCCTTGAGATGAACATATAACATAAGAAAATTCTCCATATTTATTCAACATTGATAATTCCACTGGATCGATACCTCTGCTGGTGAACCTGGCCTTGGGGTATTCATCAGCTCATTTGTCAGATTTGTCCGACATGAAATTTATGAAGCCTTGTTTTACAGAAATTTGCTTCATTTGTTAAAACTTTAAATGACTAAAATACGGAAATATTGCACCTACTAGTTGTGTCTGCCATCGGATTTGGCTTCCCATTTCGATTTGCTTGGATTTAAGTGCTTCTTACTTTTGCTATGTTTTGATATTGGATTTTCTATGTTTTGATTTTAATGCCACTAATGAGAGGTTACTCCTTTCAATGTACATATAGCATACGAAAATTCTCCATTTTATTCAACATTTGTAATTTTTTATTTTCACAAGGAGTGGTTACTCCACCCTTGTTGAAGGCATTGTGGAGACCTGTAGATTTGTAAATTCCCCTGTTATTGTAGTTGTAGTGCAGTCTCTCTGACATTTATCACTTATCTTTTCATTTTAATGAATGTAACAAGAATTTCATAAAGTTATACATGTTTAACTGATCTTCCTGTTTTTTGCCCCTAGTGTATCAGATGAAGGTAATTAAGCGCTTTAGACGCAGTTGAATTTGCCTTTAGAATATTTTCTATAACCTTATGTAAGATGTGAATCGTGTTTTGTTGCCATAATATTCCATATTCTTTCTTTAATCAGAAAAAAGGTAACTCGGACTTTCAATGATTAAACCAACTTAACGAAATGTCCTACTATACCACGTATTATCTGTAGCTTGTTTCCTCTAAACAACTTGTTTTGCAATAAAATCACCTAATCTCACCCAAGTGCGATTTGATCAGGGTCATGAACATTTGTCATTAGTATTGAAATTGACAAATTGCAGATATACGAATGTACGAAATTTTAGAAAACATTTTAAAGAAGTTTAACCACAGAAACAACATAATATTCTGTATGAGATACAGAGATGACGGATTTCTTTTATACAAAGGAAAGATTGAAGAAATTGAAGAATTATTCAGTATAGCAAAAAATAGCCGCAGACACCTAAAATTCACTTATGAGATATCTAAAACAGAAATTTCATTCTTAGATACGTTTATATACAAAGGGGAACAATTCAACTTGATTGGAACACTTAATATAAAAAACCGAAACGTTTCAATATCTTCATAGAACAAGCTCTCATCCAAACAGCGTGTTTCATGGATTTATTAAGGGCGAAATTATACGCCACGTTAGAAACATACAGCAGACATGAATTAAATAAGCTAATTGAAGCATTCAAAACAAGATATTTAAACAGAGGCTACAAACTTGCAGAAATTAACAGAATATTTACTGAAACTATCAATATGAATAAAAACGAATTAATTAAAGTCCACAAACAGATTAATGGGAAACCGTTAGTATTTGTGACAAAGTACAACCCAGCAATTAAACAATTAAAACGTATATTGCTCCAACATTGGCTCATGTTATTAATAGATAAGAGATGCGCCTCAATTTTCAAAACAGAGCCAATCATTGCCTACAGTACAGACAAAAATCTGCAGGAAATGCTGACAAAATAATATAACTTAAAAATACTGAGTGATTAAATTAAACACCATATTTCACAACATCAACCTCAAGGGTCCAATAGAACATATAACACACAAAAGCGGAGACCACTGATGAGACTCGCCGCTTTATAAATAAAAAACAAGAGTCGAAACACCAACATATAATTTTATTTACATTACTATATTTTAAAAGATTTATAATGTACGAAAACATCATACCTGAAGTTTAATTAGACTACTAGTATAATTATGTATGAAGACGAATATTACATAACGTAATATGGATAGATATGAAACTGCATATATGCAAAGTCATAACACAATTTGGCATTTTCAATATAAAGAAATAGTTGTAGGCACAGCCTATCGGTGAAGCGGAGTAGTCCATATAATCATAACGTCTGATGAGTTTTTTTTTATTATTTTGATTTTTATAGATCCCTCATTGACTTCACGTCGGTAAAGCTTACATTACATAAACAATTATTTCCATTCTAAAGCAATTGTCATTTCAAAGCTGCAAAATAGCTTAAAGAAATTCCGCGAAACGTTGTGAACATTTTTCGCTAAATTTTTTACGTCATAAACAGCATGACATCATTAAATCCCCCATGCTGGATTGTTTACTCTTCCGGTGCAAACGAAGAAAATACAGAAAAACAACCAGTGGGAAAATACAGTGAAAATGTTAGGAGAACGTATTGATATTCCACCCAATATACCATTAAAGTGAAGCTCGCTTCACTTATTAAATTTAAATTTTTTTTACCATTTTCCCTCTTAGTTCAGTAAACAAATACAGTTTGTTTGAAATAAGTTTCATACAAAATTTGTTCATATGTTCTTCTGTTACAACATAGAGAAATCTGTATACATCCTTTGGGCTCAATGGATTATTTTGATCCATTGTTATAGTTACCCATGCATATTCACTGTTAATTGGTGGTAAGAAAATACAACAGTTGGAATATGTATTTTTGATATACCTGACATTGCCAGAATGATCAAATCCAGTAAAGATATATGGGTTCAATTTTGATTTATTGACATAAAGAAAGGTAAGTTTAACAGTCTAAAATTAAAAACCAAACTTGAAATTAACTTGAATAATTGTTATTGTATAAAATAAAAGAGTTTTCAACTCTTGATTTTAATTAATTAGGTAAAAACACAACTAAAGGAATATTACTTCTTGTTAATGAATGAATACATATTTCTAATCATCATACAAACAATTAACAACACATAGTTTAATAGTTAGTTTGAGTGATATGTGGTAAACTGGTCTATGTCTATTTGCGGATCATCACTTACTATTTGTTGTTCAACTGGGGCTAAGATTTCTTCTTGAGAATTTTGTTGCACTGGTATAGAAATGAAACTACTGTCAGTTGTTGTATTTGTAGGATGCTGGATTTCATCAATTGTAGAATTTGTGTTATAATGTTGGTTATACTGGTTGATGCTGATGGAGATGTCACTTCTGCTATAAACTCACTTAACCATTCATCATTGTCATCTGATAGTTCTATTTCTGGCAGTTGTTTTCGTTTTCTTATTCCTGTTTTGGTTGCTGTTTCTGCTATTGTGGGATGGACTTGGTCGTCGGGTCCGTAGCCGCTTAAGCTTAAATCCACCGGAAACACTTGACCAGCTCCGCAGAGCACTTGTTGCTGAATGGACAAACATTCCAATTGACTTTGTCAGAAACCTTATTCGCTCTATGCGCCGGAGATGTCAAGCAGTCATCAATGCAAGAGGTGGACATACATGATATTGATTCCAGGACTCTCGTTTTTCTACTCTTTAACGTTCCTCTGCTCGTGCACGGACACAATCGATATTTTATCTGTTTTGTTAACATTGTTATCTTTATTGAAGTTAAGTCTAGTAATATTTAATAATTCTGATCAAATAAGGATGTTATCTGATAAATTATTCAACATGAAATCAGTGTAACGTTTCTTTTTTTGACTAGTATATAAAAATTTATAAATTAATCCGAGATATACGCTAAGAGCTTGCAACGGATCTGAAAATGCTTAATAAATTATGATGCCTGAACATTATTTTGAGCTGCGGTCGGTTTTGTTGTTTGTAGTCTTAATACACTTACTTTTTACAGACAGATCTGTAGCAAGGAAAACTTTAGTGGTATTGATAACAGTCGTTATTGTTGTAGGTGAGAATATTATAGTGCAAAACCAGTTCAAGTAGTTAGATAGCTTTTGTTGACAAATTAGAGAAAGGACGATTAAAAATTAACTCTATTCAACTTGTAATGTATACAATATAAAAACAAGCTGTGCACAATTTGCTCATTTTGGTATATTGGTATTTTTTTGCATTCCATTGTAATTGCATTTTTCTTCAACAGTTTTTACAATCTGGGCTTACAATGGGCCATAATTTACCCATAATAAATTTCTCGAGCATACGAAACAGAAATCTTTAATGAGAAAACGATTGCAGTCTTTCTGGGATTTGTAACATGTTTGCAAATAATATCTTGATTTAGGATTGGATAATCTTCTAATGAAGTTTGATATAAAAATTTAGAGAAACAAGAGTAATTTCTTTTTGGCATAAATTTGTAAGACATTTTGATTGAGAAAATTTTAAAATGAAAATGAAGATTATTAAACATTCTGTATTGAACATTATTTGTTTATCGTATGGTGTCACAAAATGTCCGATTAAAGAGCGAAAATATGTAACGAGTGGTTACTGTTTATAAAACACGAAAACTCGCAGCACAGATTTTGTATCGGCATTAAAAACACATTTCTTCGTCATTATTATATGATATAGTCCGTGGGCTAGTCAGGTCTACCGTACCCCCACACCCCACCCCAGGCTCATTCTCACCAACTTTTGAAAATTTGTAATTATACACTTTATTGGTCCATCAAATGTTAAAATATTCTGTAAAATGGTATATTTTAGCAGTTCAGATTTTCCATTCTCATCTTTTTTGTTAACACAGTTAATTAACCAGTGCTAAATCTACTTCTTTGAGCAATTTATAGCTTTAAATTAATAGTTTTATCAGAGAAACACAAAACAGGTTCTTAGTATAGGTTTTATGAAATAAAAGTTTCATCCTTACCCTAAGCTGAATTTAAAGAAAATCCGACTACACTTATATATTATGCTTGATAAAGGAAATTGCTACCCTAAAATTGTTTACAAAATAATAAGATAGTAATCAATCATCAGATTTAGTTGTATTGAATATACACTGTGAAAATTGGGTAATAAATCGTTGACAATTTTTCCAGAACATAATTCTGGATTGATTATAATTTTTATAGTTCGGTTGTCAGGTCTCGCTTTGTATGTATTTAACTTTCATAATTACTTACTTACTTATGATTTTGTAAGCAATGTCAGGACAGCAATCTGCATTATCAGTCCTAATATATTAATGTACTCTACTTTTCCTTAAATTCTGCTTGGGGTAAGGGCAAACATTCAGTTAAAGCAGCAATACACATTTTAAAAAAGAACAATACTCAGGACCTGCTGTGTGTCTTTCAGCTGAAACTATTCATTTAAAGCTATAAAATCCTCAAAAGAGTAGATTTAACACTTAAAAAACTTCATGTTTTACAAAAATAAAGCTAATTATTGGAAATGTGAACAGCTAAAAACTACCCTTTTACAGAATATTGTACCATTAATGGACAACAGTAATATTGAATGGAATTCTAAAGAGTGTAAATTTACATATTCAAGTACAAGCCAGCCTTTTCAGCCGATTGAATGCCAAAAATCTGAAATAATCTCATTGAAAGCAAAATTTGAATTGACGAAGGGTAAGGGCAAAATATTTTTCTTTTACGTCAAATATTTACACGAATGTCAAGGACAGGCAACTGTTGGATTAAAGTTAAATTGAATTATTGGAAATTACCAACAATTTTAATGTTATATCTAATTGGCAACTTATTTACATACCAATAGCGTACAAAACAGCACAAAATGAAAACTTTTAAGAATTATCCCTACACTTAGTAAAATCAAATTTCGTGTAAATAAACCACAATATGACTTGTTAACATTAAATTTATGTAAACAGATATAGAATGAGATGTACTTACTTAAGAAAAACTGAGTAATTATGTTTTTTGCCCAAGTTTCTCCTCAAATTGATAGTCAAAAGACTGGAAACTCATAATATTTTCTTATAAAACTGGTAATTTTTTACACTGAACTTATTTAAAAAATAATTAAAATTGAATATATTTCATCAGATATCATTTTTAAATGCATTTATGCAATTAAAACAGTACCTTTGGCAATAGAAATACTGAAAAGTGCGGAGAAGGGAACTTGCGTAGCATTTTGTAAAAATCTATAATTCGTAAATCACCCATTTTTCAAAAATTAAGAAGACATTCGGACTTATATATCTGTTGACGCTCAAATTTTGCTTCATTTAATCATTTTCTAGCAATTGAAACTATTTAAAGACGCATATTCGATTTCTTTGATATACAATCCTGCTATTTGAATAAGGATGATTAAATTTTTTTGGGGGGTAGGGGTACAATTTTCATAACATTTTGAGTTGAACAACAATTTAGGATAGGTTTCTTGGGCTTATAAGATGCCTAAAATAGAGTACTATTCAAATAAACCAAGTTTATGATGTAACAACAACTAATTTATATGCGACATTACGAAAATGGAGAAAAACGGAAAGAATCTGAAATTTTAAAAATCTTCGGTTATCGTGATTTTTGGTATAAAAAAAAGAAAAATTAAGAACATACGGGTTATAAAATTTAATAAACGTCCATAACTTATTAAATCATACGCAAAAAGTGCATCAAAACTTCATATTGACTTCAGTATAATTGTTAAAAAAGGAAAACAATTTAGTTTTCCCGAAATTAAGGTAGGGGTAGGGCTAGAATTTTTGCTATAACTTTTTTGATTATCAACTAAAAAAGACATGTTTTGAAAATCTCATGCATTTACCTTTCCAGCAGTACCATATTTGTATAGATTAATGTATATTTACATGCTATTAAACGTCCGTGAACTTTAAATTACCTGTGAAACGAAAATAGGCAAAAATAACGGTGGGGTACAAAAAACCAGTATAACCTAAAAGCATCCCAATATTATGCTTGTTAACATTTAAAATATCAAAAAAGGGTATAATTACGAAGTTAAAAAAGTTGGTGAGGATGAATCCTGGCGGGGGGCACGGTAGACCTTCCTAGCCCACCGCCTTATAGTTTTCACTATAATCCATGGGCTAGGTACGTCTACCGTTCATACCTCAAAGAACTCATATTCACCGACTTGTGTTTAGTTCATATTTAAACCTTTTCCCTATTTTCATGATAACAAGCATGATGTTAGGTTTTACTGTGGATTTTGTACCCCACCATAATTTTTTTGCCTATTTTCGTTTCACAGGTTATTAAAAATTAAAGGCATAAAAAAAGCGGTCTTGTGTAGGATTGTGAATATAGCATGGGTGATGGTTACGAGATCGTGACAACTCAGTAATCACACAGGGTCATATAAAGTGGCGAAAATTGGGTAAATCATACATTATCATAAAATATGCCAAAAGACATCTGTCCTGTTAACTAGTGCTCTATCTAAATTGAAAGGATTTATCCTGAAACGCTGTAATAACCTTACGAACATAATGGTATAAACTATTTTTGGAGTGTAAAAATTCACCTAAAGTTTTGGATAAATTACAGGCTTTCGAAAAAATCCTTTGAAACTGTTGGTATTTGTGATTTCTCTCCTGTTAATACTGCACTTCCACATTATCTTATTTAACAGAAATTCTCAATTTTGATTTTATGGTGTTTCGATAAAACAAATTATAAGAAGATTTGCTGTAGTAGAGAAAGGTCATTTTTCTCTTACAAAAAAGACAAGTATAAAAGATATACTGACTGGACCTGTGAGGAAATGATAGATGCTGTTTATTTTCTTCTGTTAACATTGTATTCGTTTTTACAATAGAATGTATCAAGATGTGGAAGCCATTCCAATGCGAATAAATTTTGCCCCTTTAAAAGCAGAATTGTTTCTTTACTGTTGTGAATCTCAGTTTATGGCCAAATTTCACAAGGATCCTTCTAATTCTCATTTCTGTACATAGATATGTATATTTCTCATAGTAAAATTTCCACCAAAATTACGACAAGAGGGACGATTTCGCATTACCAATTATAAATATCCCCTTCCTTGACGGGGACGTACTTTGACTCCTTCGTACGGTGTATATATTTCTCAGCTGGTTCGTTTTGCTGTGTTTCGGATTTTAATAAAGGCAATCTCTGTTTAATTGAAGAATTATTAATTCAGGGATTTCATTACCACAAATTGATTAAAACATTTCTGAAATATAAAGATTTGGTATCAAAATCTGGATGTACATGTAATCAATTTATGAAACATAAGATATCCTTATCTTAACGGAAACAGGGTTCATAAATCTCTTCAATTTCAACGAAATCCACATGTTTTGAAAATTCATATTAATAACCTTCTCCTTATATGGTCACAACATTATTATTCAAGCTTTATATGGTTTTTATTGATACTAATATCGACTTTCTTGTTAATAGCTTTATACGAAACTTAACAGTTTATATTGTTATAAAATTTTCTACTTCCTGTCTAAATATGTTTATATTGGCCTTTGTATAACACATGTTTTCGTTAACTTCTAGTGTTATTCAAAGATAAATCCAATTGGACGTGTTTACGTTGATACCTTAGTAAAGGAAAACTTGTCTCCTAATCGGTTGCTATTTGGTTTTTAACAAGAAGACAACAACTGCGAATACTCTCTCGAGGTCGATACTTTTGTTGTTTCACGTAAAGGTTTTACTTGTATTTGTTGTTGAAAACGAAATAGTTCCCTTCAAAATACAACATAATTTTCTTGTTACATTAAGCAGTAAACAACAAATACTATAACCAAGAACTACAACGAAAAACTGGCATTTTTTGACGTTGTGTTTAACTAATAGCATTAATAATGACAAATAATCAATGGTTATGTTGGGGATTTGACGTTGGAAAGAATTTTATTACGACTTTAAAGGTTTACATTGCATGATTGATTGATAATTGTCGTCAGCTAATTTGTTAATGTTAAGGGTAATGTTGAAAGCAGCCATTGACATTCAACAACTGTCCAGGAAAACGTACTGTAAGCATTGTTAGCAGTTATGCGCAGTTACTGGTAGTCCAGGTAAATGTTAAGAATGACTGTAGACACTTAAAACAGACTCAACAGTTAAAACTTGTAAAGATAACTTCTGTAAGTGATTGTCGGTGTTGGAAACAACTATGAACAGTTATTCACAAGTTGGAATCAACTACGACAGATGTTTAAAGTTATTATCACAGTCATCCTCAACTTTCAGCAGTTGTTCCTTAAAGGAAAACAACTGTTGATGTTATGAACAAACAAAAATTCGGTTGATACCGGTAGACTGATTATGCTAGCCTAATGTGTATCCCACACATCTCTATCATACCAACTTTTCTGTTATCCAATGTATTGTATAACCTCCTGTTGCTATGGAGTATTCATGCTTTGCTGGATTTTTTGGTAGTGCATTGCAAATTTTGCCTATTTCGGTTTTACCAATAAATGTAATTAAATATTTTGTTTTCAGGTGTTAGCATTGTCATCATCAATTTACGGTGCGGACACTTTTTTGCTAGACTTTTGCATACATTTTACAAGAAAGGTAAGCTTATTTTTGATCATTCAATTTATGATCTGTTTTAATTTTAAAACTAATTAATCGTTACGTTACCTGTTGTCTTTTTTATCTTTTTGGACAGATTCTATGTGCGCTTAACAAGTTTATAAATCTGCATGACCCACAAACATTACATCTTATATTACAAAGTCACCTCAGTGACTTGCCAATCATAAAGTTACCTTTTGACATTTTATCGTCTCCATTGAACTTGGTTTGGTCAAATGAAAAAAAAATCTGAACTGCAAAAGTTTCTACAACGATGCAACATCTGATTGTTATAGCGAAAATAATCAAATTGTAAATAAGGAAGTAGAACTAGAATTTGTAGGGTTAACAATTGATAAAAATAAAAAAAAATATTGGTAGGAAAAAACCAAGATTACTATGGGGTAAATATTGTTAATAAAACGAAATAATGCTATATTTTAACACCTTTAAACAATAACAAGTGTCTTCACCTTCGTTGAAAGAAATGAAATTAGTTAACATAGAAACATATGAAGAATTTACTTTAAAATATACTTGACAAAAACTACCATTTTAACAGAATCAAATTTCAGTGAAATGCTTTGTATTAGGAGTAATCACTTGCCAACTAAAATGACCACTATGGAGGAGAATACATGTAAATCTTTACATTAGATCGTATTAAAACTGCATGGCAATAAAAGTTTTAGGTAAAAAACCGAATGTGAACAAAAACAGTAAATCTGTATCAAAAGTTTTATGAAATACATCAAAATGACGACTGTTTGATTGGATAGTTAGCCGAGAATGTGAGTCTATATACCAGGCTAAAGTCGTAAACATAAGATTTTAGGAATAAAATAGCCGTTCCGGCTTTCGCTTCGGCATTTCAGACTTCAGTTTTCGGTCATGCAGGCGATATTGAGCTTTTAACTTCTATTATACCCTATATTTATTTAAGGCATGCTTACTTTATCTGTAATTTGCATTATCTTCCCTGGAACAAATCGTCTGTTGGTTTATATTTGACACGACATGATAATAGCAGAATCTGAATCGGTAGTTTTTCCGTAGTTTTAGTATTGCAGACAGTTTTTACTGGATATTTTTTTCATGTGAAAAGGGTCTACGGAACATATATTTAATCATTATTCTGGCACTTGAAGTTAAATGATAAGCAGAACGATTGGTTGATTGATTGTTGTTTAACGTCCAGTGGCAAATATTTCATGCATATTCAGGACGGGAACAAGTTAGCAAACAATAAATCAGTATGTAGACTGTAA